>JAYMTF010002911.1:0-16668 GCA_036897485.1 Pelargonium nanum | reverse complement strand
TGATGCATACACACCACAAGGAGTTCCAATCCCAACAAACAAGAGATGTGCTGCTGCTAAGATTTTTAGCCATCCTGATGTTGCAGCTGAAGTGCCCTGGTATATGCTTTCTCATAACAAAGTCTCTCTCTCTTTTACTGAACCCTAAGTGAGTGTCATATTAACATTTAACCTGATCTGGAAAAAACAGGTATGGTATCGAGCAGGAGTATACCTTGCTCCAGAAAGAGGTCAAATGGCCGATTGGGTGGCCCCTCGGTGGCTTTCCCGGGCCTCAGGTAACATAATAGAAATGCCTTTGCTGATTTTATGACAGTGTTTGGTGTTGTTAATGATAAATATAGTAGCTTTACTCATTTTATGGGTTGTTCTTTTTACAATTCTGCCAAACTTCTATACAGCATAGCTTATTGAGTTACAGCATCTGATCACAATTTGATTGTATACTCAATCTTTTCCTTTAAAGAGTACTATGCCTATAAGATGTAGGTGGAGTTTATTATGCCTTTTAATTAAAGCTTTTGTTATGGCTGAACAGGGACCATACTACTGTGGTATTGGTGCTGACAAAGCCTTTGGGCGCGACATTGTTGACTCCCACTACAAGGCCTGCCTATATGCTGGCATTAACATCAGTGGAATCAATGGAGAAGTTATGCCGGGTCAGGTAAAATAGTAAATTTCACTTCTACATCTCGCTTTGTTTTTTCCTTTCAATGGCTTTAACAATGAAATGCTGGACTTTACGTTTTACAGTGGGAGTTTCAAGTTGGACCTTCAGTTGGTATCTCTGCTGGAGATGAATTGTGGGTTGCTAGGTACATTTTGGAGGTAAGTTGTTTTGTGTCAAGTCTGTTGTTATGGTTTTGCTGATACTTCATATGTTTGTTGTTTAATATTTTACTTCGTGCATCAACAGAGGATCACTGAGATTGCTGGAGTGGTTGTCTCTTTTGACCCTAAGCCGATTGAGGTTTGATTTCTACCTACCTGTCTATTCAGTTTTTGTTTCTATTTAGTGTCAGCACCAGAACAAATCCAAGTTCATACCCATGGAAATTGATTTGCATTCTAATTTCGATTTCTTGGATTCTTGTTACACCAGGGTGACTGGAACGGTGCTGGAGCACACACAAACTACAGGTATGTATATATTATAATTTTCAATCTTTCTCTCGTATACACGAATATAGAAGTAGCTGATGAAGTATGTGATGTAATTCAGCACGAAGTCGATGAGAGAAGAGGGAGGCTATGAGATCATCAAAAAAGCGATCGAGAAGCTTGGCCTGAGGCACAAGGAGCACATTGCTGCATACGGGGAAGGAAATGAACGCCGGCTTACTGGAAAGCATGAGACAGCTGACATCAACACTTTCTTATGGGTAAGGAAGAAAAAAAGTTGTTTATGCATGAATTAGGCTCTTGACTTGCAAATAAATTTGTTTACATAGAGACCAATATGTTATAGGTAATGTGTTGTATAAAGCAGTCTCATTTGTGTACATTGATATTGGACAGGGAGTGGCGAACCGTGGGGCATCAATCCGAGTAGGGCGTGACACGGAGAAGGAAGGGAAGGGTTACTTCGAGGACAGAAGGCCAGCATCGAACATGGACCCGTATGTGGTCACCTCTATGATTGCTGAAACTACCCTTCTGTGGAAGCCATGAGTGGTGTTCAATTCAATGTCATTGGAAGAGAATTGTTGAGCCTTCCATGTTTTATATTTATGTTAGGAAATAGGTCTGGCTTTAATCTTGTTGCTGCTGCTGGTTTGCCCTTGTATTTTGAGGCAGTGCAGGTGCAGAGGCTGAAGCTAATTGCTTCACTTGCCGTTACTGCGTTTGTGTTAAATAACAGTGAACACCTGATCTAATAACAATGTCAAGGGCCGATTCTTGTTCCTGTTTCGAATCGTTTTCTCTTACTTCTTCTTTGTCCTATTGTTTTAATGCTGCAAATAATTGCAAGTGTCACAGAAGTCACAGATTTATGGCTGTGCTTGCACTGATAACATGTATAAATATAAACCAGTCAAGCAACAGAGAAAAAGATGAAGGCTGAAACCCAACAATAAAAACCGAAAACCATGGACCCATGAACAGATCAACTTGCTCATTTTAATTGGTATTATTGATTATGGACCTTCACAGTTCGCCACATTGTATGTGGTCCACTAGAGCCCATTTATAAGGACTAGGTCTTTTTTAACCCACTCATTTTTACTTGTATTTATTTGGGTGACTTGTGTCCTACCTAACATAAGTTTTATACAGAGCATTTGTGCTGATCTTAAATAGGTCATATTGTAACATCTTTAAATAAGTTATCTCTATAAACTAACCTCCGCCTTATGGTTGGTTTATGCTCCACTGTGATGACGCGTCAAAGGGGAACCCTAGTTTATCTTCGACTACGGGTACTATTAGAGCTCATGATGGCAGAAGAATTGTGCCTGTTATGTGGATTTTCTTTCAGTGGTGCGGTTAGTTAAGGAGACTGAAGTTCTGTCTTAGAGATTTAAAAGTTTGGTGAACAACATTAAGTTGCTTTTAAATAGAAGATGGGAAGTGCAAGTCGCTCATTGCTATAGAGAGACTAATTGTGTGGCGCATTGGCAAATATGAGAGCGAATCAACATGAAACTTTGGTGATGTATCGGGTTGTGCCATATTAGCTCTTAGAGGTGCTAAGAAATGATGTCAGAAGTGTTTTTAAGGATAGACTGATTGTGAGGGCCTAGGCCGGTGGCTTGTTGCTGCTCGTCCGTCTCGCACAAAAAAGAAAAAACAAAAAGTTACCAAAATTTTAGAACAGGGAACTATAGTTCTACTAATGATAAATGCAAATGATTTTTTCATTATTACAAAATGTTATTGTCAATCCTAACATCAATTTTTTTTAATATATATAAAAAAAACTATTTTTTCACGGATCAGTTCATAACTTCATATAAGAAAAAAAAAAGAAAAAAAAAAGAAAAGGGTTTAAGAACAGAACTAAACCCCCAATCCCAACACACCCTTCCACAGTTCAGGCACCGTTGAAAGACGAGCAGTGATGAGAGAGATGTTCAGGCGACTAGCAGCTTCTAATTTTCTCAGGAATTTTATTTGTTCTCCTCGAAGCTTTCCGTTCGATCGCCAAGCAGCTGCTAATGCACTGCCCATTCCACTCTCCGCCATCAGTACGTTACTAACACTTGCTTGCTTAGCGCATTTTATTTGATTCCCACTTTCCTAAATATAGACAGTTCCAATCGAGTACAATTGAGAACTATTTGTGATTTTCAATTCCGATTTCTGGTTCGTTTCGTGCTTTTTCCGATATGAGTCGGCGATGTGTAGTGTTTCCATGAATTTGGCTGCTAAATGAGACCGTGCTATTAGTTCAGGATCTCTTGAACCATAAGAGTTGTTAATTTTATTGCAGAAACTGAAAATTTTCAATATTAATACATGCTTGTATTGTCTATTGCTCCAATTAGGTTGGTTGATTTTCGTACACTGCAGGACCTTTTTGCTTCTCCAGTTTTTGATGATTTGTCAAAGCTATATTCTTGGACATTATTGATTCCTGATCAATAACATTTTATTTTTCCAGTTGTTTGTCACATGTTAGTAATTGATTTCCCATGGTCATGGTCCTCTTCTTCCTCCCACTATGATGTAGTCATCAAATGAAATGTCTACTTTTTTTTTTCCTTATCGAGCATCAATTGTTGCAGGCAAAACAAGAGTTTCAGATCAACATGGTTTTGGAATGAATCATAGATACCCCCATCTATGGATGATCTTATGTGGACAAGCTGGTATACTTCTTTTCCATATTGTCTTTTGAAATCTGGATTGTTTATTTCAAGCTTGTAATATCAGAGTTCATTGTTTATTTTGGAAGTCCAAACTCTTCTTTCCACACCCTCACTCCCTGTGGCTTACAATGGTCTTTCTTTCTATAAAATCATAGACTTTTATTGTATTGCTTACAGTTTTGTTTTCTCAGCGGCATAGTGCAGATAATGTTGGTAAAGTTTCTGTTTTCTTTGGAAGTGCCACGTTGCAAAAATCATGAGCGGGTTGATGTTTTTTTATCTTCTTCATACACTAGCAATGTACAAATTCAAGTGTCGTTCATTTGCTTTTGATGGCAAATTATCATATCATTTAGCAATTCAACACAATGTGGTTCCCATAATTGACCATAAGCTGCCATTACTTTGCTCATATGATAAATTTGCCAGTAGTATTTGCACAAGGGATATTTGGTTCATCTTTTGGATCCATACTCTATTCATATACTAGTTAAAAATAGTTTTTGTATTCAATAAGAATCAGTAAATCAGAATCTTGTGAAGTTGATGGCGAGGAACCTAAGTAAAATCAATTTGACACTCTGTTGTGCTGAGTTGTGTGTTTGTCTTGGAACAATGGCCATTTTTTGTTGTTCTGTGTTAATTGAATAAAAAATGTTTCTCTTGTTCGAGAAACTTGGGTCCTAGATGTACATGAGATTGACATCATGGCGTTTTCATGATGTGGGGAACATGCAATTGTTGTGCCTTAGGGCTAGTACTGACTGAGGAGAGCATTCTCTGGCCACGTCTTAGATAGTAGTGGGATTGTCAATTAAGCGCTAAATTTGTTCAAGTTTTAAACTGAACCAATTAATTTTGAAAGTTGTCAAAACCGACCAAACTGAAACTGAATTCATAAAAAACTGACCGGTTCGGTTTATGGTTAGAACCAAACTGAACCGTTTATAGAATTTTAATTTTAGTTTGTAAATATAAATCTTACATAAGTAAACCATCCAGAACACATGTAAACTAATTAATTTTTCTAATAATAAATTCTACAACCTACAATCACAACTTGTTTGTATCACATTTCAAATGCATTCTGATTTTTACCCTGTACAATCTCTTAAACACTCCAAATACAAAGAATGATCAATATTAAAAAAAAAAATCAGGTTCAAGAGAACTAAAGATTTGACCTAATAAAAGCCAAATGTTTATTAGCCTCCAATTTTTAAGGCTAATCACTAATCATGAAAAGATCATACGTGAGTTTTTAAACTCTAAAACATATTAAATATACAAATGTATCAATATAAAAATATCATACAAAAATATAAATAATTTATATAAATATTTGGTTCGGTTAACCGATAAAATATATATGCAAAATGGAAAATCGAATCAACATCAAAATATTCGTCTTATAACCGACATATTATCGAACCGTTTTTTTTTAAAAAAGAACCGTATGGCTCGGTTTGGGTTGTTGGTTTCGGTTATTTTTTGCCCAGTCTAAATCTTCAGTGTTTCTGGTATGGAATTGGGTCCTGTGCTTGTAAAGTATTTTTTATGGGCATCTCTTACAAATAGTTCCTTGCTTATGTATTTTGAGTAACCATACAACTTTCTGATTGTTTCAGCAGTAGTTCTTGGGATGAATGCCAACCCTGTCCTAGCTCAGGATGCATCAGTTGGATCGAGTTTTGGGAATGACTATGGAGGCGCTGGCACTGACTTAAGTAGATTTGATGAGGCTTCTTTGATTTCAAATATACATACATCTAAGTGGAGAGTTTTTACTGATGCCGGGAGGGATTTTTTCCTGCAGGCAAGCAATTTTTTGCCCAATTAGTTTATTTTCTTTGCGGTTTACTCAAAATGTTGTTTTATGATATTGTATAGGGGAAAGTGGAGGAAGCTATAAAGTTATTTCAGGGTGCATTACAAGAAGCAAAAGAAGGTTTTGGGGAGAGGGATGCACATGTTGCATCTGCATGCAACAATTTGGTAGGCCCTCTGTTGAGATGCTTTTAATTACTGTGTGATAAATTTCAATATGATTTTCCTCCTCTAAAATACCCTTTATTTGAGAACTATAGAAATAAGTCAAATAACCATTATGCTTCAAAAAAAAAAAAAAAAAGAAAAAGAAAAAGAAAGAAGAAGTCAAATAACCATTACTTTATGAAAATGAACCTGGAGAAATCAGTTGGCAAAGGGCCTTATAAATTAGGATCCAACATCTTGGCCACTAATTTTGGCTGAAAGAATCAATCTAATAGAGAGGCTAAAATGCTTGCCTCATTCTCTATTTGATTATCTGTTAGCGAATTGCAAATTCTGACACCCCCTTTCTTTCATCCTCTCTAATACCACCACCTTATGCAATACTTCTCTTAAATACATACTGAAGAAGTTTTTGCTTTTACTTTTACTGCTTCAGGCAGAGCTTTATAGACTACAAAAAGCATTTGACAAGGCAGAACCATTATACTTAGAGGCCATCAACATACTGGAGGAATCATTTGGTCCCGAAGATATACGGTATAGCTTGATTAGTATGCAAACTGTGACAGTTTAGTATCAATGTCGATCAAAGCTACTTGAGATTTTTGTTTCATGCTGATTGGCATGCATACTGTTAAAATATCATTTGAAAATATTGAATGCTGTCTCATGTTGTGTTTATGTACTAGTTCATCATCTTTAAGGAGTAGGTGTGTGCTTGGTTGACATAATTACAACCATTAATATACTCTTTTACTTACATGGTTTTTGTTGGGATTCCAGCATTGATATTGCCAGTTACAACTAACCCAAAATTGAAGAAGATTGTGAAATATGTTTCAAAGGGTAATATTGACAAATTTAGGAAAATTTAAGCTGACGCATATAAATGAGAATCCCAATAGAAAGACGTCAAACTATCATGCATTAGTTCGCTAGTACAGGAAACTAGATTGATTTGTGTGGCTATAGTACTGCAGTCTAAACAATTTATATATATGTGTGTGCTGATGTTTGTATGTGTGATGTTGACTGTTAACAGTGTGTAGAATTACATAAAAGCCTGTGGCCATGCTATAAGTAATTGGAGGAGATGTATGAGCATATATATTAGTATATTACCTTTAGTTTTTGTTTTACCTGTGGCTTGATTTTTTTTTATCTGAAAAATTAAGGGTTGATTGCATTGCCAATTAAGCAGCTGCTTGTTGGTCAATCATATAATTATTTTGAATGAAAGTCAATCAATCATTTTAAGTCTTGTGAAGTTGTGATATATTATCATACAGTGTGGGAGCTGCCTTACACAACCTTGGGCATTTTTATGTTGTGGAACGGAAATTAGATCAAGCTCGCGCATGTTATGAGGTGATGCAATATTCACATCTCCCCCCCAATATTTTTTCTCCATGCTATGATTTTTTTCTTGGTAGTATTATGTACTGACTTGTAATACTGCTGGTTTTGTTCTTTTGTTTTCTTCATTATTATCTGGACAGCGTGCTTTAAAGGTATGAATCTAGTACTGCATCGGTCTGTTTGTTTCATTCAGTTGTGAACTCGTAATCTCATTATTGCCTTATAATCATTTAGATAAAGAGGCGAGCTCTAGGACTTGAACATTCAGAATATGCAGAAACAATGTATCAGCTTGGAATGGTAATATCTTTGTTATTTTGTTGTTTGTACAGCAGTCTTACATCACATATTTTCTAGACTAAGAATAGGATGCTAGATTTTTTTTTTTCAAAATTTTATTATTATTACTAGTTTGTTGAATGAAGTAGGATACAAGGTTATATATGATAATATTTACTTATTTTTCATATAATGTTTCAATTTGTCCAAGGATGTCTACCATATAATAGTTTTACATAGTTATAATTTATAAATGCTTAACCTGTTCTTTCCATGTAAACAGATGGGTTGTCCATGGTGACTCTACTATGTAGTTTGGAATGAAAAGTAGAGCTTTATTTGAATACTATATGATTGCATTTGAATTCTTGGTTTTGATTTGAAATTCATGATTTGCAATGTTGTATTTCAAAACATATATAAATATATAATGTTTGGGAAACCATAAATTTTCTAATGACAAGGTAAGAGTTGTAATTTGAAATTCCATGTTCTAGGCATGTTTTCAATCCTATTGGATTTGAACGAAATACAAATACAAATCTTTTGTACATCCAAACATTAGATTTGACTCAAATCAAGAATTTCAAATCAGATTCAAGAATCCAAACGGACCATACAAGTATTTTAAAGACATATATTTAATACGTGCTTGCTTGATTGGCCTAATTAGGTTAGTCTATGGGGTATACTATAACACAAGGCATAGCAGTTAGAGTTGTAGTTTTTCTATATGTGGGTCTGCGTGGGTGGGCATAAGTTTAAATCACATATAAGCTTCAAAGATTGGCCTTTGATATTTTTTAGTCATTATTACTAAACAAACATGGTTGTTGATTTTACTACAAAAGAATAAGTTCGTTTTGAATTATTAAAGGGATACAACTTAGACACAACAGGTGGCTTCTGGAATTGAGTAAATTGTGATTACTATTTTTTAAAATTTATTTTTAATATAGGAAGGTCCATTTTTCAACTTGGAAATATTTTTAAAAGTTGTATTTAAAAGGAAACAATGGTTTTTCATTGCATTGACCATTGATATCGTAGAAAAGTAGAAGTACCTTGATTGTCCTTTTCTTTCTTCTTCTTTTTCAGTACTTTTTCTTAAAGATTATACTTACTCTCTCATCTCAAAATAAGGGCCCCATTTGTTTTTTTTTGTTGCAAAAATTAAGGATAGTATTATTAATGCTTGACTCTGCCCCATGTGTATTTGTTGTATCAACTCAAGTGGTCATTACAAACTTATACAAGAAATAATTATTCTGGTAATTCAAGCATAATTCACTACCAAAGAGTAAAGTGAACACTTGTTTTGGGACAAAGGGAGTATCTATTTGTTTTTATAATCAAATGTCATAACAGTTTCCTTTCTGCATTCTCATTTGGATGACATTCTGGAATGTTTTCTCGTAATAATTAGACTGTGTATGGAAACATGAGGGATTTCCATAAATTCTTCCATGTGATGTTGTCTTTAGTTTTATAACTTGCAAGTTACTTAATTTTCTGGGCAATTCTTTTTAGTGATTAGTTATTCTCATATATGTTCAAGTTATTTGTGTGTTGCAAAATTTGTCATGACTAATGGTGTTGTCTTGTATACGATTATGGATTTGAAAATGAGATAAACAGAATAGAATGCATAAATTTCAGGAGTTCTCTTCAATTTTAACTTGTTGCTTTGGTCTTAAATGTATTGTTCATCTATCATTGTTCATTTTTATAGGGTGTTCCACTGACTTATATAATGCTATAAATGTCTCACTACAGGTTCTATACCAGCTAGGAAAAATAAAGGATTCAGAGTCACTTGTTCAGGATTCTATTAGGATCTTAGAGGTGCATAACCACATTGCTCCCTGATTAGGGGGTCTCTTTATGTTTGAAATTCAGTGCATGTATGTTGCTAATGCCAACTAGCACTTTGTACTTCCATTATGCAGGAAAATGGCAATGGGGAGTCAACTATATGCATTAGAAGATTACGATTTCTTGCTCAGGTGTTACCTTTCTCATCCATCTTTTGTGATGAATTGGCTATAGTTGATTCTGTTGCTAAGATTGATCCCATGTTCTATCTTTATCTACATACCCATAATTATTGGTTACTTTTCTCTATTAGACTTTCAATTAAAATCATGCCACACCTCCATCCCGGTTGTTGAAGTATCCCACGTAGAAAAAGAAGTGAAGTTAACATCTTGATATACTAGTCGGGCACTCCACCTATTAGCTTAGGATTTTAGATCAGAGTAAAATTTAGCATGATATTGAAGTTGTCATGGTCTTGAACCTATGTCTCCCGTTTGTGTTTCCTCCCTATTATTCTATTAACAATTTGCCTGAGTGCATGACTCTTGTTGTCCATCTTGCACTTGAGGAGATCCTAAACAAATAAGCAGGAAGTTACGAGACAACTATTTGAATGGATAAGAATAAAGCTAATAATTGGTTGACTCCAATTATTGGTACCCTATAAAGCACGAGTACGGGTACGAGTACCCGGTACGTCTATTTTTCAGTAACGTACTAATTATTGCATAGAGATGTCATGGGAAATATTTTGATCAGCTCTGTAAAGATGTGCTCAAATCTGGAAAGATTAAAACCCTTATATGGAGTCAAGTGGGAAATAATTTATAATTTATCTTTTAATGTGGACATGCTTAGAGTTAAGATGCAGCATATATAGTTCAGCCTAGACCGTTGAGGGGTCCGAATCTCAAAGATTCTCCGTCCGGACGCGGATGTTTCAAATTTATGCTCCGCGGAGAGCTGAGGTCGCTTGACCATGGGAAATGATCTCACAAATCCAATGGACCCAATCCCGAAGTCAGCTGAGACCGTTCAGGGGTCCGAATCTCAAAGATTCCCCGTCCAAAAGCGGATGTTTTCAATTTATGATCCGTGGTGAGCTGAGGTCACCCGGCCATAGGAAATGATCTCACGAATCCAACGGACCTGGTCCCGAAGTCAGACGGGACCATTTAGGGGTCTGAATCTCGAAGATTCTCGAAGATTCCTCTAATCTATTATAGGAAGCCTTTCCTATTCTATTAGAGAAAATCTTTCATAATTTACTAGGGGAATCTCAATTTTCTCATCTAGATGTATGAGTATCTCTAGTAATTGTAAATTTAAGATTCTGAAGTCAATGAGAAACTAGTTTTGTCATTGATGCAAGCAGTTGCCGAACCACAGATCCTTGTGTTGATTTTTTATGTCTAGATTTGCTAGACTCATTTCCAACACTTAAAAGTAAATGTCTTCCAATTGCTTGATCACTGCAGTTTGCGACTTCATTCAATTTTTTTTAATAATCTATTTTCTTCTTTTGTTCCTAGATATATATAATGTCTAATCGCCCTACAGAGGCTGAGAATATACAGAGGAAGATTCTGCATATTATGGAGTTATCAAAGGTTTGAACTTCAATTTCCTTTTCTCTTTTTGTCAACTGTGCCACTTGAGCTAATATTATTTCTGGCATTTAATTTAAGATGATAGTGCTATGTTTTGAATATACAGATGACAAACATTGTTTGGAATTTTATCTGCTTTCCCCCATAAGTCCAGGCTCTCCTGCTATTTATGTCACCATTTTGGCTTGGAATTAGACATTATCTGTTGTCATGATCAATTACTTATAATAGTATCTTGTATGTCAGGGATGGAATTCCTTGGAAACTGTTGTTGCAGCTGAAGTGCTGGCTTTGACCCTGCAGTCTGGGAACTTAACAGAAGCACAAGAACTTCTTGAAAGGTGCTTTGGTTAAATGAATAAATGATCATCAAATTTGATCTTCCATTTACCCTATCATCCCTTACCTTGCAGGTGTCTTGATGCCCGGAAAACCTTACTTCCTGATGACCATATTCAGGTTTGCTGTTTACAGAAATTTATAATGCTCTTTCATGGATTTCCTCTATCAACTTCATAACAGTGCCTGCTCCGGTTCAAATGGGTTATGACATCTTGAGTTATTTAGAATAGGAAGATATGATTTAATGTTTTAAGTTTTGATGCCTCTACAACATTGACTTCCTTGTCCTCAAAATCTCCTGGTATAGATGTATACTTGGTGATACGCCTGTTTTTATGCATGATCACTCAGAATTAAAAATTCGGGTAAAATAAATAAATTCAAATGCAAATTTAGATCAATATCACAATCAGTTACAAATTTGTGGTCTAGATTATTAATTTTGCAATAATTTTGTTAATGTCATTATGTGATGCAAACGGTTACTTGCATGAGAAGAAAGTGGGTGTGCATTTTAAATGAAGCTTGATATTCTTCTCCATTGCAGATTGGAGCCAACATGCTTCACATAGCTAAGTTGGCAATGCTCAAGTCTAACCAACTAAGTAAGACGAATATTTCTGAAGCAATCACCGAGCTTGATAAGGCCAAAGATCTGTTAGACAAGTCAATAAGGTTTGTTTTATTTGTTCTGTTACAGATGTCCTGCACTAGTTTGGGTGATAATATCAAATTTAGAGTAGACTTTCGATTGTATATTTCTGTGTTGAGAGTATGTACTATGATTATTTATTTATTTATTTATTTTTTTTATATGTTGCGTTCAATTTTTGTATTTTTTTAATTGTTTCTTTGGATATGAATGCACTTGTCCTTTTGCTGTTACTTAATATTGTTTTTCAGGAGGTGCTTTCCTTGATTTAATTGTGAATGCAACAACAAGCTGCCTAAGGGTGCTAAAATAGGATTAAGAAGTGACTTCTTTATATTTATGTTTCTAAATAGCCTATCTATCAATGAAAATTAAAGTACAAAGGTATATCATTTCAACACTATTGAAGAAGTTTGATGTCCTTAGGGTGTTGAAGCTGTGAAAGTGCTGCTCAATTGTGTGTGCTTCAGCTTGCTTGTCTTGATGATTGCTTGCTTGCACCGTTCCTTAGCCTGATAGGTCATAGTGAATCAAATATAGCTTGTTTAACAAGTGAAAGCAACACACTTTAACAATAACCATCTACATGCTAACTTAGCTTCCCCTTTCTAAAGCAGTCACAATGGCAGTGGGTTAGGTTGATGGTGAGATGAATTTTTTTCACATTCCCACCTCGGACTTAGAGCACTCTATCATGCTTTGGAAATTATGAATAACTAGTGATGAGAATCAGTAACAGGTCCCCAAAATTTTAAATGTCAAGTAGTCATTTTCTTAAACAAGTGGCCTTATCATCCAATCTACTTAATATCATAAGGAGGTCTAGGTAAATGCAATGGTAATGTGCCAATGCCTTTGGCTTTGCTTTCTAGAGCAAGTGATTGAAGCATATGGAGGGTTGCTGGAATTATTCATGTTAAAATTCTCTTAAATTTGTATACTATCTTCAAGCAACTATTATTTTAGCACATCATTATCTTTTATTTTGTTTTTGGTTCACTGCAGCTAACTCATAGTTAAATTTTCACTGTACAACCTTTGTTTGATTCACTCAGGATATTGGTATATTTTTTGTGCTTGCTAAAATCAGGTTATTTGTATATTCACATGTTATGTTGAGTGGATTCTTATAAAATAGTGACATGCAGTTTTTCCATGATAGGATAGCACAAGGAGCCTTAAATAAGATAAATAAAAAAGGCAAGGCACAGAATTATGGGGAACCTGGACTAACTAAAAGAAATGGGCGTGTGGCATTGCTTATACTGGTCAGTTTCATTCCATATCACCAAACTTATTATTGAATTAAAGTTCTAATTTGATAGCCAAGGTTGTACTTCATATATACTTTGTTTGAAGTGAAGTTGGAATATCTATTCAAGGGTACCTATTAAGATTTACTTGCTTAGATTAGATACCGTTCAACTCGCTATCTGCTTGATAGCAAAACTAGAAGAATGCCAAGAATGTAACTGGCTTCAAACTAGATCACCTCTGAATAGGTTGTTGGCTATGAGATGTACAAGATTTTAATTGAGAAGGTATTTAAGTGGTTCCTTTCCTGTAAGGATTTACATGCTGCCATTAATATTATTGACTGCTCATGTCAGTACATATACTTATGACTGATGTGTCAAGTGGCCTGTATAGTATAAAAAACTGAAAGATATTATGTTTGCAACAGCTGAAAAAGAATAAATTCAAAAATGGATTGGGTGATTTTTGATGCTTAACACAAGTTAAATTAGTTCATGACGACATTACATATGATAGCGATATAAATTTTTCTAGAGTTGATGGTTTTATGGTTGTGCTTGCAGTTGCGATCACTTGATGCTATAGGTCTTGTGGAGACCAGTAAACAAGAATTACAGAAGTCAAAGGTCAGTATTAAAGGCTTTTTGAGTCTTATAACACCCAGTGTTTGCTGATATTTCATTCTAGAACAGTCCTGTAGTTACTAGTACTCGATATGATTCATGGAAGCTCTTGTTTCAACTTTTAAGCTCCTTAAGTCTTAACTTTCTTTGTTCTTGAACTATCAAACAGGAAGTGCATTCACTTGTTGAGGCTGAGAATGCATTCTTGCGGTGCATTTCTACTTATAAAGAGGTACATTTGCATCACATTTTGCTTGCACTTCTTCTGGAAATCATGGATAGTACTGGCTTATGTAGCTTGATCATGCAGTCATATCCTGATGGCTTCTTCATCTCATTTTTATTTCACCATGGAAAATCTGAACCTCGGTTCATGAATGTTAAAACATCATATATGATTTGGATTTGTTCAACATTTATTTGCAGTTTGGAAATGAAGGATCAGTTTTTTATTCTCGTGAATCAAAGGCAGAGTATCTCTCATGTTTGAAGCATCTCTCCAGCTTGGTAGTTGATAGCAATTCTAAAGGGACACAGCAAACTAGACGATCCTCTTTGCAAGAACTGAAAGATGAGATCAATCGCGTGGAAGTTGAGATGTCCCATGATGTAAAACGTAGAAGCTAAAGCTGGCAGTTGAGATCATCCTGTACACCAAGAAAGACCAAAACGTTTCACAAAAGGTATTCTTTTCTTTATTGCATCTTTTACTCGTAATAAGTCACTGGGTGTTCAACCTTTTATACCATTATAAAATTGTTTGAGACACCCAACTGTTGTGGTCATTTTACATAAACACATGATTTGCTTTGTTCAACTGGGTACCTACCTACCTTCCCCTTTGATGATATAGAATCATTGCACAAAACTTGTAAACACATTAAGGGCAAGAAAACAATAGTATTAGGCGACCCCAGCTGTGAAGCATGACCGCCACTCTAGCTAGGTTGTGAACCAACTTTAAGTTAAATTCAAGATAGCTTATATCGGGTCCAGCACCAATTACTTGTTGCCTGCCCGGGTGGATACGCTACTTGGATTTAATTAATATGCTTCTCATACCTGAAAATTCCATTGTTTTTCTTGTACTATGGACAAAGATATCAGTATCTGCAAGGAAAGGATGTGTTAATTTGTGAGTTGTAACCGTTAATGGATTTGAAAACCACATGCTCCAAATAAATAAAAATGACAGAGCAGCTGAGAGAGACTTGACCCATGGGTTTGACCCCACACACGGTTTGTGGACTCATTGAACAATACAGTTTCGGTTTTTGATGTATGGAATGGAAATCTAAAATGGTCCCAATCCCAAAACCTTTCTTTTGAGTTTTGACATTACAGCTAGCAACAATGCCAATGGCGGGCTCTTTTTTCTAATTTTGTTGCCTCTCATAGTAATTGATAGTGAAGAACAAAGAGAAAAGGACAAAATAAGAAAACAAAGCTGGCATGATAGATGGTATGGAACCAACCAAACACTGTAGTAGCAGGGACCATAAAAATATGAATATGCAGCAAAATTTTTGTATAGGTAATTTATTATTATTGATTTGGTCATAAAATATGGGCAGAAAGTGAGAGATTCCATATGGGCGGGCGTGCGTTTGTGTGGTTTTCTAGTCTTTAGCTCACCAAATTAAAATGTGACCAATTCGATCTTTCCTACCACTATCCACACTCACTTTTTTTCCTTTATTTCCATAATTGCTCTTCTTTTTGAGACCTTCAATGATATTGATAATGATGCCCACAGCCACTTGGTGGCCGATTTACTAGTTAAGTTTTTATATTAAAAACAAACCAAACCTAACCTAACCTCTTATTTTGCTTTCACTCTTCTTCAAAGTTCAGTATAAATACAATGTTTGGTACATTGAATCAATCCAAAGAAACCAATAGAGTTGTCTGTGGGCAGAGCACAAATAAAAGGGACAATACCTCACGAGAACGGACCCAATGCCCTTAATTACATTTGTCCTCAACTAACACAACATATAAAATATCTCTACCCTATTTCCTTTTTCCCGCATTTTGTTGTAACAAAAAAAATATCATGAAAATAGATGTTGATGTTAATTGCACATTACCCAAATTTGAATGGTGGTTGAAACCTGAAAAAGGTCTTGTTTGCTTAATTTAGGCACTTTGTACTATTATTGACTATAATCTGATTATAGTAGGACCCCATAATTAATTAGCTGATTGGTCTAAGTGTAGTCAAATGAAAATCAGTAAAAAAGTGAGGTAACTATAATTTTGAAATGATGAAGAATGTGAAGTCGACACGCGGGCAGATTTAAAAAATAAAAAAAAATAAGGTTGAAGAGAACAGAAGAACATTATAGATGATGTGAGTGTCGGGAATATCTGATATTGTGGAAGGTGCATGGACCCCACCACCGCCTCAAACTCCTTTTATTTTTTATAATATTGAAATAAATAAATAAATAAAATCAAATAACATAATAATATGGTAATAGCGATAAATAAATTTGACGTCCTCATATATACATGCATCTCAACTTTTGTATCATACAACACCTGATCAAACTATAATTACATCCAACGGTCATAGTTGAATCCACCTACACACCGTCCGATTAGATGATCGTAACTCACGCTGATCTGGTACAATCGGCTTTACCGAACCCAACTCTCCGGTTCGCTAGATCAAATTCTACCCATAGATTTTGCTGATGGAAATTACCGATGATATTGCTCGCAGCCCCCAAGATTTCCGACCGTCCGATTCCCACGCACTTTGCCCCCTCGCCCACGTCAGCTAAGATCCTCTCCCTGGGGACCACAATCTGGGCCCCACGCTCGAACTCGAACACCATCTCTCCTATCGACCGTTCGATTCCCACTGCCCTCACATCAAAGCACATGTCCGCCACTCCACCGTATACGTACCC
>JAYMTF010002910.1:0-16669 GCA_036897485.1 Pelargonium nanum | reverse complement strand
CAGCCGTTGTCAATGGATGCAGCAAGTGGCATGAATTGTAAATATTTTTGAAGTCTCTGTAAATTCACAATTTTTTTGGTTTCAGATTTGAAAAAAAAAAAGAATTGGTCGCCGACAAGGGCGCCAATTGGATTGGTGCCAAGACCCTTGGCACCAATCGAATTGGCGCCAAGTTCTCAAATTAATTATAAAAAATATTAAGGGGGCTATTTCACTAATTCATACCACATGGAGGCCAAAATCCCAATTTCAATAGTTTTTTAGGCAAAAAACCATAAAAACCCACGATGGCCAACACTGTCGAAGGAGACGACGATGCGGAGGAAGACGAAGACAAACACCACTGGTGCGGGTCGAAACCACGAACAACCATCAGTGCGGGTCGATACTAGATCGTGCTCAGATGGTGGAGGTCAGATCCCCAGTGGCTTCTCACCGCGAACAGTCACTGTCGGCACTCACGAACAACCATTGCCGGCGATGGAGCACGAACAACCTTTTCAGATCTGTAATTGGTTAACTTTGGGGTTAATTTTTTTGTTGATTTTGGAATTTTTGATTTGTTATTGTAATTGGTTTATGTTAATTGTGTTTGTGGTCTCTTTAATTGTTTAAACTAGATGAAATGTTCATTTTGATGTGTATAATTTGATAATGAAATAACTAAAACTCAAGTTTTGGCACAAAAACTCATATTTGGCAAGTATTTGAAGATTTCGGCGAAATTTTGAAGTTTTCTGCAAAAATTGATGAACTTGTTCTTAAGCTAGAAGAAGGGTATTTTTGGAATTTCAAAAAAAAATGTGGTCATGTGTTGGGCACGTGACTGAATTAGTGACATTTTTCGTTAAAAATGAAACCACCACACCTCCGGTGGTCGGACGGTCGGAGTGGTGGTTTCATTTTTATTTTTATTTTTTAATTAAAAATTAAATAATATCCATGTAAGCATTGGGAGTGTGTAAGTTTTGCCACGTGGATGCCATGTGAACTATTTTTTTCAGCGAGGTAGTCCAACGAGGCGTTTGACGAAAAAATTGATGGGAGTTGACGGTAGGTACTAGATTGGGTTGAATATAAAAGTGTGGGTACTAATTCTGGTACAATAAAAATCTGGGTACTAAATTGGGTTTTACGCCAAATTGTGGGTACCAAAAAAACCTTTATCCCAAGATTGTGAGGTCGTTCACTAACACAGGGATCACCCAGAAGATGTGGAATTCCATTTATTTTCGTGCACTTTCAAGGATAGAGCATTAGTGTGCTATCATAGTTTGGAATTGAAGAGTGTAGCAGACTGGGCAACTTTAGTCCAGTTGTTCTTAGATAAGTTCTCCTTCAGAGCTTAAAAGTAGCAGGTCAGAAAAATCACTGAATTCAAGCAATTGCATAGAGAGTCCCTCTATGAAGCTTAGGAGCGGTACAAAGATCTATTGTATGAATGCCGAACCATGAAATTATACCGAAGAAAAAGATCGAGCATTTTTATTAGGGTCTGAACCCAACGCAACAGAATATGCTCAACTCCTCAAGAGGATGAAATTTATTGAAGTTGGGTCACGTGAGAGCAAAAGAAATTATTGAACTCACTGCATATAAACTGACCAATGAAGATACTTTTAAAGGTGGAGCCTCAGTGAGTGTAGTACCTGGTGAGTCTAGCGACATGAGGAAGGTTTTCGAGGCATTGGGAAGCACACAATAGGCAATTGTGAACATGAACAAGCAACCCAATGTCAACTCAATGCAAAGGAATGAGGCTCAAGAGGTAATTTGTGTGGTATGTGGACAAGGACACGAATACGAGAACTGCCCCTAAAATTCCAATTCAATGGCTTATATTGGTAATCGTAGCATGATTTCTTTGATACGTGTAATTCAGGTTGGAGAGACCACCCAAATAAGAAGTATATGAGAATTCAAATTAGAATGTTAGGCACAATGGACCTCTCATATTTGAGCAATGGAATCATGGCAATATTGGGTAATGCAGAATTAGGCTAACGGAGACAAGGTCAGTATCTGAATCAGCAAGGTCAACAGCAGGCTGAACAGTTAGGTCCGGATAACGTTGAAGGCTTTTGCTTCCGATATCAAAATTGAGCTGCATGCTACAACCGTTGCGATGAGAAGCATGAAAACGGTCAAGAAAAGTCAAAGGCGTTGCAATCCGATTATAGAGATTCAGACAGGAATGATGACATAAGTGCTAAATGAGAGACCACAAGGGTCGCTTCCGGGTAACACAGTAAACTCTCGGAATAGGGAAAGGGAATAAAAACAATCACTCTCAGGAGTAGTGCATAATTAACCATCTCAATCAAGAAAAAGGAAGAAGAAAGCCATTTGGGCTAAGGAATTATAGGAAGACCGAGAAGACACTGAGACACAAGCCGACTCACAAGCGACTACAAAATAGGAAGCCAAATCAGTGGAACATCCACCTAAGCCAGAAAAAGAAATAGTCAAACCACCCCCGCCATATCCATATAGATTCAATAAACAAAAAGATGATTGTTAGTTTAAAAAATTCTTGGAAATTCTAAAGTAGCTCCGGATTAACATACCGCTAGTAGAGGCTTTCGAGCAGATGCCCAATTACCATAAGTTTCTCAAGGATATTCTGTCCAAGAAAAGACGAGTGCAAGAGTTCAAAACCGTTCAACAAAGCAAGGAGTACAGTGCCATTGTTCAGAGCATTATCTCGATCAAGCAGAAAGATCAGCTTCGTAATTTCTTGTGTGATTGGGGGATGGCCAGAAGTAAAGGCTCTGTGTGACTTGGAAGCAAGGGTGAATCTTATGCCTCTGTCACTATACAAGTCTTTAAGAGTGGGTACATTGAAGCCTACTATTGTATCCCTACACCTTGCAGATTGGTCAGTGATATATCTAGACGAAATTGTGGAAGACATTCTGGTACGTGCTGGGAAGTTTATTTTTCATGTGAATTTTATAGTTCTGAACTTTGCCGCAGATCGAGCGGTGTCCCTGATTTTAGGAAGATCGTTTTTAGCTACCGCAGACACAATCATTAATGTGAAGAGGGGTGAACTGGTTATGAGAGTGAGGGTTGAAAATGTTACATTTAATATGTATAAGTACATGAAATACCCGGATGAGAAAGATGAGAACTACTATGGGGTTAATGCAATTACTTCGGTTGATCAAGAAGAGAGGACTACATTGCATGATTCATATCTTCTAAATGAGTATTGACAGGGGGTAACAAATTTCCTGGGCAAAAATGACGAATTGGCTAAATAGATCAAACCGAAATTCAATTAAGACATTCTCTTTCTCATCCAAAAAAGACCCATAAATACTCATTTTGAACGTTACCCACATGCTCATTGAAGTTAACTCAAATGTCAAGCATATCAATAACTCGTTAACCAAGACATGTTGGGCCAAGTGGTTAAAACACTTGAATTCTCTCTGAGGTCTCAAGTTCGAGCCTCCTTGTCAACGGTATGGGGTGGGGTTTGTGGGGTGGGGTTTAGGGTGACGCCTCTGAGTATGATGTCCCGTTGCTGATAAAAAAAAAACTCGTTATTATAAACCGATTTCAATTTGATTAGAATTTAGACCAAAATAATCCTTAATTCGGTCTTCGATCTCTGGTCCGCTCCGGTTCAAAACTAATGAACAGTTACATATCAAAGATGAAATAAGAAGAGTGAGGGGACCAATTTGAAAACAAATTTGGAGGAAAGAAAAGTGACGGAAGACATGGATTGAGATTGGCGCCCCTTTCTCCTCCTTTTCTTTTGGACCAAATTCGAGCCTTCTTCTTCATCGTCCTCTGCTTCTCTAATCGGCCATGTCTTCGCGCAGGCGCACCTTGCTCAAAGTCATCGCTCTCGGCGACAGTGGGTACATTTCTAGGGTTTGTAAATTGTGTTTGTAAATTGCGTTTTGATTCTTAGGTATTGTGTTTGTAAATTGCGATTCTCTCGTCTCAGGGTTGGGAAGACGTCGTTGATGAACCAGTATCCTTTAACTTCTGAATCGATTCATTTTTATATTTTTATTGGACAGAAGATCTCTGAAAACTCTGTGTCTGTTTGTTTAATTGTTAATGTTGTTACGATTCTTCGTTGTGAATGCTGTTTAAGAATTTGTTTTATTCTATTCCTTGTTGACATCAAATGACCGCAATTTGTTTCATTTTTGTTGAAAGTTTGTGATTGTGGAGTGGATTGGATCTTTAGCTATTTGTTTAGATACGTGCATAAGAAGTTTAGTCAACAGTACAAAGCTACGATTGGAGCCGATTTTGTGACCAAGGAACTCCAGATTGAGGACAGGCTCGTCACTCTCCAAGTGAGTTTTCCTTTTGTTAGTTCAATTCAATGGTGTACTTCTTCCGTAACAAATGAATGTGTACTATTGTATCCTCGTGAGCGTGTAATCTAAAAACTCAAATGATACTAACTAGCTTATATTAGAGATAGTATTGGTAATTCATGCGTAGCTAACTTTTAAAAAGGAAAGAGGACGCCTATTTTGGGACAAAAATTGAAGACAGACATGACATTCATGTTGGGACTATAAAATTTACGGTTTGAGGTTGTTATGGGATGATGTGTATGTTAATGTGCAATGTGTCTGCATTGGTAGATATGGGACACCGCTGGGCAAGAAAGGTTTCAGAGTCTTGGAGCTGCATTCTATAGAGGGGCAGATTGTTGTGTTCTAGTGTATGATGTTAATGTGATGAAGTCTTTTGACACACTTGACAATTGGCATGAGGAATTTCTCAAACAGGTACTAAAATGTAATACTTTTTTTACTCGAATCTTTTCTCTCTCTTGTTGTTCCTTGAATTATAGTAAAATAATGGGTTGTTACCTTTGCATTGCTCATTATGCCTCTCCGTTGCTAGTGATTCAAACATCTTTCATTTATGGTTTTAAATGATAACGTCTCTCACTCCATGACAATAGATTTAACTTTCGATTACATATCAGACTGGTTTCTTTCTTCTTTTCCTTTTGTTTTTGATGTGAACCATCTTGTTTAATCCGGATTCGAGTTGGGTGGGGAAGGACCACAAGAGCGGCAGATCTCATCCTTCCAAGGTTAATCAGACTGGTTTCTTCTACATAACCTGTCAAAATGGTTCTTAATGAATCTTCTTTCTATTTCCTTTGACCACATATGTTTAGTCTTACAAATTAAAGGATTAAGCATGGCAAGCTGTGCAATTATGTTTGGGTGCCTAGGTAACATTGCAGTTTTAACTGACATATTCATTTTCATGATTCTGTTTGGATATATTCTATACTGAACTGAGTGGGTCTGGTAATGCCAGAAAGGTGGCATTTGAATATGAGTCGTCAAGAACACACCAATGTTGTGTCATGGGTATGGCAAGTTTGTAACTGTTACTCTGTCAGTCCCTTTGCTGTAGGTTTGTGAATGTTCGCTTGATTTTATTTAGTGTGATGGGGTGAATCAGAAAACTAACCGCTTTGTAGAAAGTATTCTAGACTGTTTTACTTAAGTTTGATAAATACAGGATGTTCTTATTATTGACATCGTAAGTCTCATCCACTTTCTAATAATGTCCGATGTAACGTGTTTAAAGAAGACCATCTGTGTATATGTTTATTTACTTCTCTTTCTTGCCTAATCATGATTTATTTTTTTACTGTGGTCTGAGATTAAAATAATTCACTCTGTTATCATCTTATGATATGGAATCTTCTCTTACGTTTCTCTGCCCACACCCTAACTGCAAAATCAAACCCTATTCATTTATGGATTTAATGGATTTAATAGCAATTGGCGGGTGATTACTCAAATGGATTTAATAGAAGGTTTTACCTTCAGTTTTATCATCTGAAACCTCCCATGATTAGTTGGAAACTGTTAGGTACATGGAGTCCTCAACTTGCAAATGAGTCCATTTGAGTACTGATTTGGATTTAGGAGCTGTTCTGTTGGTTTATGGTTTGTGACTTGCTCTTTTCCAATAATTCAATTAGGTACTTACGTCCTGAAGCCTCATTTAAGTAATCTTTAGATTATAAATCAGTGTGAAGGCCAAACAAATGAATTAATCAGCGATATTTTTGTTCAACCGATCTTCTGTTGCCCAGATCAGTCCATGTATTTTCTTTCTATTTGTGACTTGGAATTTGAAAGGCATGATGCCTTTAGTAACTAATCCCAGTAGTTTGAACGTATTATCTCTAGGGAGATATCCGAGGTTTTGAAAATTTGCCGGATCCCTTCATTTCATTGAGTACTTGGGAATATGTATTTTCATCAGAAGGCATTGACAACAGCCAAAACTGTAGGTTATAGTGGTTAATTACTGACAATGTAGCTGGTGAAAAAAGTTGCTTAACATGGTCAGCTGGAGTTGATATTTTCATGGTTGATGGTTCCTATAGCTGGTATGACGCCGTAAAGTGGTGCTTAATTATCTTCCTTGTTCTGACTTTTATTCCTTTTGTCATCATTGTATCTATCCTTTTTTTTATGCAATCATTGTATCTATCCTTAATTCATTGGAATTGTTTTTAGTGTTACAATTTCAGTTTCTCGTATAATATTGCCATCTTTAGCTGCCTAATTTTTTGGATTCACTTGCAACACTTCAACTATATTTCAAAATTCTTAGAAGGAACTTCGTTTTTTGTTTCGAGTGTTGACTTTCTTTCGTATCTCGCTTTGTCCCAGGCGAATCCACCTGATCCCAGGACTTTCCCGTTCATATTGCTTGGGAATAAGGTTGACGTTGATGGAGGGAATAGCCGAGTGGTAAGGGTATAGGCCTAAAGAATTCTCTACCCCAAGTTCCACGAATATCGGTCTGATTTTTCATGTGCACAGGTTTCTGAGAAGAAAGCAAAGGACTGGTGTGCTTCAAAAGGGAATATACCATACTTTGAGACATCAGCAAAAGAGGACTACAATGTTGATGCGGCATTCCTGTGTGTTGCCAAAAGTGCTTTAGCCAATGAGCATGAGCAGGACATGTAAGTTCACCTGGAGTTGATAAGAAAATATGGGTTCCCGGTCTAAAATTTTCATGATATTTTTGTGATGCAGTAATTCGAGATTTATTACCACTTCAATTGTTTACTTAGGCGCATATCGCATAGAAGTTAAATAGTAATGATTTAACCAAATAAAAGTTCTGGAAGTCTTTGCTGGTTAAATGTAGAATATGGTTGGTTCTCGGTTAAATGAATCATGGTTTGTAGAATATGGTTGCTTACGTGATATCTGTTGATTATGTAGATACTTCCAGGGCATCCCTGAGGCGGTTGAGACTGAGCAGAGAGGCGGCGGTTGTGCATGCTAATTAAGATGAAACGATTCTTGTTTGATGCAATAGTACGTAATTCTTGATTCTTTTTTGTTGTTTGGTTGCATAAGTTGCCATTTTTTGTACACAATGTATAATAAGCGCTTCTGATTCTTCTGGTGTTTTGGCAGAGAAGTGAAGTTGATGGATTTTAATTTGTAGCTTTATTTAGTTTTAATTTATGAATTATTGGCCAAACCATATCCTTTTTAATTTTTTATTTATTTGTTTACTATACATACAGCTGTTTCTTTTTGAAATAAAATAGAACTTTTTAATGAACCTACATCAAAATATTCAAGTTTGGATGGTTCTACTTGTGTGTCCCATCTCCCAAATCCATATATTGTTATTCACCCAAACATAGGAGCAACTTATTTGAACATCATTCAAAGTTATCTTGTTTTACCAAGTCGTTCTGATCTCCTTACATATGTTTTCTCAAAGCATCATTTCCTCTTAAACAATTTCGGGAGTTTCCATTAGTGTGTATAGTTTGGAACATATTCAAACACTTCTGGAGATTAGCAAAAATTCGTTTACGCGATTGCTCGTATAAGTGTAACCCTATGAAATATCACAACGTTGGCTATGACTTTTAATGACTTTATTTATTTATTTTTCTACACGTTGGATAAATTTCACCGTAAAAAAACTTCCAGAAAACAAAATAATATATGAACTGGTTGATTGAGCTTACTGAATATATTACTATCAGCGTTGTACATATACTTACACTCGCATTACATGAGATTATACCTTCAGATAACAATCAATTTGGCAACCATTTCTCAATTCTCAAAAAATGTATACACATACTATCAAATCCTTATTAACTCGTGCTAGGTTGCGTTTGAGAACATGGATTTGATTTGAAATTTTGGATTTCAAATGTTGTATTCAAATACAAATATAATGTTTGAGAAATCATAGAATTTCAAATGACAAGGTAAAAGTTGTAGTTTGAAATCTTATATTCTAAGCATGTTTTGAATGCTATTGAATTTGACTCAAATCCAAATCCAAATTGTTGAAGTTCACAAACACTTCATTTGACTCAAATCCAACTTTTCAAATAAAATGTTGGTTCCCAAACACACCATAAGTTGTTTATTACCGTCCAATTTTGTTGCTCATATGAAACAAGATACAATTCAATTTTCCTCCCACGAACTTGTCAAAAACATTATTATACAAACATATTCTCAACTTGTTCGTGATATTTCTATGTAGCATTTTCCTACATATCAAGAGGAGCTGGAGATCCAACATGATGTGCACAAGCAGCATCAACATTTTGGGGTTCAAGACCAATATACATATCCCAAAAATTTCCCAAATCCTCCTCCAACCTATTAACAGTGACAACCCCGAAAATCCTATATTTATTCACATTCTTCATCTTTAGCTACCGAAAATGATTTTGGTACAAACCCTACTGAGACATATAATGCAAAGTATTACATGGCGCAACTTAATTTTCCAGATCAAAGCGCATTTATCGACCCACAAACCTCCACAAGAACCGAATGTTGGTTCATCGTATGATTTTATAAATGTATTACATGGCCTTAACTTTCCATATCAAAGCGCATTTATTATGAAGGAATCACCCTTCAAAAATACCCTTCGTTTTCACTCGTAGCTTCAACAATATGTATATGTAGCTACGAAACTCCATTTTCGCCTCCCGGGCAGATCCTCAATGTGTATCTTGCTAATTGCTATCACTATTAGATGGGGATCAAATCTTCTCGCAATCTCATTTTGCTTCCTCGTCTTGCACAACAGAGGGAAATGACACCTTTATGCGCAAAACAATCCATCACATACAAATGTCTCCATTTCAATCATTATATTGTGGTCCATAAATAATAACCAAACCGACAAGTCTAACAGCTTTATGAGGACTCCTGTTCAAGAATATACTCCACTGCCTCTTCTACGGTATCCACAACCTGCAGAAGCACGGCATAACAGTTTCAAATTTAGTCATTTTCAAGACCAAAAAGTCATGATCCAAATATGAAGATTGCGAATCTCCTCATTCTCATTCCTAAGCAAAAAATTATGATACAAAAGCTACCTTAGTTTGTGATCTATTCATTTGGAGTTAAGGTTGCAAGCTTGACAACTTTGCACCCAATAAACATTAATGGCATATATAATAATGCTTGAAGCAACCTAATACCTTCTAATGAAACTACTACACCCTAAACTCTTTGACAACCCATGCCTTGGAAGCAATAATGCAACAAGCAAGGAGGGATGGGGAGGAGGAGGAGAGGGAGAGATGTGTTTTCTTGTTCTAGTCAGGCTTGTGCAAAATACAGTCCGCACCAGAAAATTGAGTCGGACCGATGTTTGGTCCTGCCTTAAATCATTTGGTCTGGTCCCAGTCCAAATTCTATCCAAACTAAATATCTAAAAAATTATTACATTTGGTACAATTCAATTCATTATTACTCGCTCAATTCACTTCAATTGTATTTTTTTTCCCTTAATTTTCTCCACAGTTCGGTCTGAGTACCAGACATATTCAGTTCGGTCTTTGGTCCTTGTAATAGGGACCCAGTCCGTTCCAGTTCAGTTCGGTCCGGATGCACACTCCTACAGTCCTACTTGTAATACAGGAAGAAAGTACTTTGGATGTACACTACTATTGAAAGTAGTAACACGTACCAGATCTGCGGTAAACTCAGCATGATTTCCTTTTCCCTTGAAAACACCTGTCCTTGTCAAAATAGAAAACCAGGGATGTCCAGCCTGATGCAAAAGATGGAACTCCATTACATGTAAATGATGCAACTAACAATTGCACTTAACTAAGTACGATTATTCCATAGAACTCCCAGTCCAAGAGATTCTATTAGTGAAGCTATAGTACGTGCTCGAGTACCCAGTATGTTGGCATGGCTATTTTCCAATGAAGAAGGTACTTACCATTAAAAAAAAATTATAGTTTTTAAATATGTATGTTAAAAAAATTCAATTATATAATCACTAATGACTGACAACCGATTAAAAACAAAAAACAATTATATAATCTTACCTGCTTTGCACCTTTGATGTCAATTGAAGGATTATCTCCTATCATATATAGTCTTCTAAATCGACAATTTCCAGCATTTTGAGGATTTCCTCCATTAAGGTTATGAGGAAGAGATGGTACAAGTTGTGCAAGAACATCTGCAGCATTCTTGAATACAGATGGATTAGGTTTGCCGAAACATGTATACACGAGAGGATTACTGTGAATCCTGCATATCCAAATAAAAACTAGTGTTTAGAACAGTGCAAAATACATGAGATCAAATTAAAATTTCCTTGTAAATATCAGATTTCAAAATAACTTGCTGATGTGGGTAATCAAACACCTAAGGAAAATCCGTTAGCATTACTTATTGAAGATGGATTCGAGTGCAATTCTGAAAGCTCCCATGCCAAGACGTTCAGTAGGAAATTTAGCCTAATAAATGATAGGTACCAGGTTAGTGCACAAATAAGTTTTAGAACAAAATCAACAAAAACTCATGAAACCAATATCTAACCAACCTGGTATTCAAGATCATCATTTGCAAAATACAGATGTGGTTGGTCTCCTATCTCCCTTCCAGGAAGACCTCCGGTTCTTAAAATGTCACAGAGAACCTAAATGTGAACAACCATTATTACTCAGCTCCACATTATAGGCTAACAGGTTTCAATGATATGAACACTGGACAGAAAAATCTTAGTATAAGGAAATCAAAGATTTAAAAGATCAATGGCTAAAAGTAGGTAATGATTATAACTCGTATAGCAAGGAACATCAATAAACAATACTAAAAATAGTCCCTTAAGATATCGTATGCTCCCTCTGTCCCAAAATGAGTGTCACTTTTTTTAATTGTCCCGAAATGAGTGTCCTCATTATGAAGGTAGTTATGCTAGAATTATCATTCATATCCTTACAATAAGTTAGTAAAAACTCCTTGAGTTCATTAGATTTAATGCACATGGGGGTATATGGGAGGAAAACTCACTTATCCTTATTTTTTTCCCAAAAAGAAATACAAGACATTTATTGGGACGGAGGGAGTATATATTACAATGGACCAGTATTGCTTCCTATCTACATATTAGAATCACCTGAATGTCTCTGCTCCAATCAACAGAATCACTAACGATAAATGCCGCCTGAACTCTTTGTGAGTAAATATTGTTTCTTGAAATCAACTCTGAAGAAGAGCTATTATGGCTGCCAACCTGCTTACTTGACCATTTCTTATATTGTGCCAGTGGATCAATGCCGTCAAAGCAGGATGCATACTCATCTATTGAAAGTACATTTCTGCAACATAACCAATAAACATCCGGGAGTGAAATATAAGGGGAAACATGTGATTAGAAATATAAAGCAAGATGGGGAGTATCAAGACAAGTCTTACTTAAATCCATATTCTGCCATCACAGCAGCAGGTTCTCCTTTTCCAACAGCAACAACAAGTTCATTCTCAAACCTGTATAAAATACAGTATTATACTCTATAGAAAAATAAACATATATATATAGCTAAACTACATCAAGATGATAAATTGACTCTCATCATTAACTCAAGTCTTATTCTCTTGAGGATTTTATCCAATAAATCATGTTATATCATCTATCTGTTCACTTGGCAGGATCTACTCAAGCATGATGCAAATGCCCAATATAACATGAAACAACATTGTTTCATTTCTACAGACACATTGTAGCTTTTATACGTTCGAATTTGAAATCCGTATTTTTTCCAACTTAACTTATTTTAGACAGATATTGCAATAGCAGTCCTATCATATTTGCTTAGATTTTAAATACACAAGTCATTTTCATACATTATTGAAATGAATACCTATCCACTAGCTGTTTAAAAGGTGAATGACCCTGCACAACCTGCATCAGAAACTCAATCAATTCAGAACGAGTAAAAGGAAAATTATAACACGCTTTTAACTTTCAAGAGGATAGATCATAGATGGTTCTAGTGAAATACTAAAGTAACTTTGACACAACAAAATCCATATCTTTATCTACTGAATCTGCTTGCCAAAAAAATGGGATCATATATGCAATTATGAATGGGGAAACATATTTTAGTTCTTGACAATTTGCAACAAAATACCTGTGAAGGCAAGACATTGACACCCAAGAGTTTACTTAACTCAGAGGCTCGTTTAGATTCTCGAAATCCACCTCCTTGATAAAAAAATGAAAAGACAGATTATTTCATTACATATTTCACTACTTCAATATGATGTGTTAGCATCCGAATTCTCCTCTAAAACTGTCATCCAATAAACATTGTACAGCAACAATTTTTTCCATGACATAAACTTGTGAATTTTTTTACTTGTTATAACGCCAAGAATGTAGAACAATATATAATATCATAATTTTCATAAACCAGATAAAATTATGTGCTTGCCACAAGTAAGGATTTAAGTTTGGCTATTTCAGGAGGCTCCTCTGACAAGTAAGGATTTAAAATTAAATATGTTGGCTTAAGAAGGACACTCTAGAACACGTTGATAAGCATGATGAAGAACATTATAACATATGAATGAACGTATAGTTCTAATTTATATTTTTATGCTATCATATTTATGAAGGAAAAATAAATAAATTTAATACTCCGTTTGTCCTAAAATAAGTGTCTATTTTCTTTAAGAATCTTGTCCCAAAATAATTGTTCACTTTTCTATTTTGGTTAGTTAGTTTGCATGAATTACCAACAATATTCTTAAGAGATAAGATTAGTTAGCTAGAGCTCATTGAGTTTGTTACAACAAGAATACATGAGGTATAAAAGGATGGAAAACTAAATTTAGCTAACTCGTCCTTTATTTTCACAAAAAAGTAAATAGCAAGTGAACAATTATTTTTAGAGGGAAGGCAAATAAAAAAAAAATCTTAAAAGAAAAAAAGTATTCACGCTGCCTATCTACATTCTTTGTTTCTTATGTTAAATGTTTGAATGATGCTAGATATAGAGTTTACTATGCATGACTTTATACACGTTATATGCGCTAATATAGCAACGTCCTTGGTTTTATAGAAGTCGTGTGTAATTGTATCTGTGTCGTATCTCGTATCCGTGTATATGCAACATAGATGGAGCCATATATGTAAATCTAATTCAAGATTTCATAGACACATAACTTACCATTTGTTAGAAAAATGTAAGGAATCTTCAATGAACCTGCTCATTACACAAAAAACCTAAACTCATCAACATGTTCCTATGACTTAGGGCACAAATCAAAATTAAAATCCACAATTACATATGTAAACTAAAATCTTTGATCTTAAATACAATATGTAAAGGTGTGTATTTGTAATGTACCAGAATCATCATACAATCTGTTGAGAGCTTGAGGAGAGCCACCAATGGGAGCTTCGCCGAGGAGAAGGACGCCGTCAATGTCGAAAGCAATGCCAAATGAAGCTCTGTTACAATCAAAACAAAAACCCTAATATCGCATTAAACTCTGTTTGGAAGATGAGAAAATACATAGAGAAAAACGCACCGTTCATATTGCGAGACGATCTGCGAAAATGAGCGCGAAAATGTGGAGAGAATCGGAGACAATTGCTCTCGGTTTCGTCTCTGTGTAGCATTTCTCAAAAATGAAATCAATCTCATTTCTTCTGCTAAAATGGCCACAACAGTTTACAGAAATGCGGAAAAGGAAGAAGATGGCGCAATTAGAAGTGACAAATGAGTGGTTGGCATCCACTTCCGTAAACTCTCACAGTTAGTTTGATGATGTGTCAGTTTGATGGGTGATGTGGCAATTGATTAAATAATTTTTTAATATCTAGTCAACAATGTCACATAGGTTTTTTTTTTTTAGGGTAAAGTTCAACGACTTTATTAAAAACTCAAATCAGCATGTAACAAGTGCGTGATCGGAATAGGAAAATCATCTCCTAACCACCCAATAGGACCCGTTACAGAAATCGAAGATCTAGCCAACGTATGAGCTACACTATTAGCTACCCGACCAACAAAATTGAATTGTAAACTATCAAAATAACGAGATAAAAATCTGATATCATCAAAAATCAAACTCGAGGCACTGAAATCCTCCCCTCCGGTTTGCAAAGCACGAATAATCACCAAAGCATCCGACTCCACAGTTACTGACCTCCAGCCTTGTAAGATAATCCAGCTCAAAGCTTCCTTGATGGTTAAAGCTTCAGCGTGAACTGGATTGAGTGAGCAGGACCACCCCACACGGCCGCCTCCCCAGCAAGAGCCCATGTGATCACGGACCACCCAGCCACCACCCGCCCGTCCCTCTGAGTCAAAATTGGCTCCATCTACGTTTAACTTCAATAGACCCATCTCCGGCGGACACCATTTCTGCAACCCAACCGGACCTGGGCCTGGTTGGCGACTTCGACCCTTCGCAACTCTCGCTTCTTCCCAAGCTTGCTTCATGGTGCTGGTCATGGCTATTAGATCCTGGACCTCCTTCCATATATTCGACCACACTCCATCATTACGGAGTTTCCACAGACCCCAACCCAAGTACATGGCTCGAACGCAGCTCGCCATATCACTTCGATCGATCAGCATTGTCATCCATTCGCCCACATCGTTGGCCGCCTCGCAGATTCCTCTCAACCCGACTGCCGACCAGGTTTGTTTTGCGAAACTACACTTGAGGATCACGTGGGCAATGCTCTCCGGTTCTGCCTTGCATCTCAAACATACTGTATCAACCTCGACCCTCCTTCTCGCTAGGTTCGTCAAGACTGGTAGTGTACCCGATAGGACCCTCCAGTAAAAATGTTTTATCTTATTCGGGACTGGAGCTGACCACACCAACTTCCACAGTGGATCGCCCCCCGCCGTACCACTAGGGCGAGTCAGGTATCGGTAGGCACTACGAACCGAGAATGAGCCATTTTTTTCTATAGACCATACCCAACTGTCATTGACAACTCTACTGCTTGTCGGAATTTTGACTATCTCCCTCCAGTCCTCTTCCTCAAAAAGACCTTGAAGCTTCAAAACAGTTTTTTATTATTTATTATTATATATTTTACGAGAAGGAAATAAAAAATGAGAATTTATGTGGAAATTAGGAGCCGTGTATTCTTATTTTCATTCTCATATCTTCCAAATAAGAAAATAATCCAAACGCACCCTAATTTACTAAAAAACCAATGAGAAATAAGAAAATATAGGAGAAGAAAGAGACTTTTTTTTTTTTGAAAACGAGAAGAAAGATACATTAATTGGAAGAAAATGTGAGAATTTACAATGCTGGGAAAAGACACAAACTGCTTGAGCAATGTTTCTATGTCTCCTTTATTATTCTTGGACAGGCAATATGATGAGGCAAGTATTGAAGAAAACAAATTGCATAAACATTAGATGAAGGAATAAAATACGAATTTTGAGAATTTTTAATACTTGATTCTCATTAACTCAACACAGTACAACATTACAGCTGCCCCTATAATTTGAAATTCAAACTAATACTACCAGAAATCAAACTTTCCACGCAGTAAAAACTGGGTCGTCAGCCCTATATAATAGTGAAAAGGAAATCCAAGAACGAGACAAAGTAGTATGGGTCGTTGGGGATAAGGCCCAAATATATATGAGGGCGACATGTTTACCTGACTCGAAAAAAACCCAAAAAAGAGCGACAAATGGAAAGCTCGCTCCACGAGTTCAAAGGTGTATTAATGGGCTTCAATGACGTCGTGACAAGTGTTAAGGGGGTGGTCTTTGTACCCGTTTCCTTGGGTGAAGGAGCAAAAGAAAAGACTCGCACTTGTGAGTTTATTGTGATAGATATCCCCTCGGATCACAGTTCCATCTTCGGCCGTCCCCTCATAGACGAGTTCGATATGGTCCCCTCTGGTTTCCATCAAAGAGTGAAGTTCCCCACTAAGTACGAGATTGTCGTTCTCCTCGCGAGCCTGAGGATAGTTTGGAAACACCTTGTCAAGCAAGGACAAGGGAAGGAAAAAGTGGAGCACATATACCCCTCTCACCATGTCAAGGCCTATATGCTCCAAAGTGGAAAGGCTCATATGCCCCCAACAACAACAACATCGCGACCAAACAAAAGAGCATGATGTTCGCCAACACCCCGTGATAAGAGGGGAATGGGTTATGAGACCCAAGAGAAAGGGAATAACATAGAGATCAACCCAGAGCATGCTAGGAACACCAAGTCCGCGCCTTGCGGGACCTCACTCCTCCGGCGAAGCAAAGAATCCCTTGGTTCAAGGCTCACACTCCTTGTTCTCGAAAAACAAGAATGCGGGGGGGGGGGGGGGGGGGCGGGGCAACATCCCC
>JAYMTF010002909.1:0-16673 GCA_036897485.1 Pelargonium nanum | reverse complement strand
TGACCTATTTGTAGATTTTGGTATAGTTCATGCACCTAAAAGACACTAATCTCTTGGTGTTGGGTACACTGTCCTCTTCTTATTCACTATTCTTGGCCCACCAAATTTGGCCGTCCCTAATTTTGGATGAAATAAGTCTCACGTCAGAAAAACGTGAGTGATCGCTTAGTAATGAAAAGTTAAACCATTATTATATGTAATTTAATTATTAAAAATTAACATAATCAACCTTCTTCAATGAACAAAAAAACATTTCGTCACGATTCTACAACCTCTTAATTACCTTTGATTTTAAAGAAAAAACTGATTGAATTTTGGACAATCCTAATCAAAATCACTATTTTCTAAATAATTAATTTTGGTCTTAATTGTATTCTAACAAATATTTACTACTATAAAATAGATCCAAAATGTAACCAAAAAAAAAAATAGATCCAATTGATATTACATAAATAATAAAATTGATGTGACATATTTGCGTACAATGTGCATTTAAATACTATTGTGACATATTTACAAATTACATACAATGTACTTATTGTCAACTAATGATCCTTTTAAAAAGCAATCACTAACGACATTAAACAAAATGTAATCATGTCATTCACACTTTTAACAATGGCTTGAATATTTTGTTGAAGTGTATCATAATATACGTAATTTATAGAAATCAATCGTCAACGGTGATTTCAGACAATTGCAATTGAATTCATATTTAATTAATTGATTACACACCAAGACATGTTGGACCAAATGATTACAACACTTTGGATTTCTTTTGAGATTTCAAGTTCGAGTCTCCTTGTCGACGGTTTAGGGTGACGCTCCCTTTGGAGAATGAGAAACATTGCTACTTCGAATATGATGTCTCGTTGCTGATAAAAAAAAACTAATTGATTATACACCATAATTATAATTTAGATATTAAAAGTAATGTTTTGATTTAGATGTTTTGAACGAGAAGACTTTGTTTATTTCAACTATACTCATCTAACTAAGATGGTTCCAATGACATAATGCTATTAAACTCATCTATTTTATTTTATTACTTTGATGAAGGATGATATATTTTTTTTCTCTCAAAAGCAATAAGTGGTTTCTTGACTCATTCAAAATATATATATTTCCACTTTTTGCTGCTTACTCATATTTCTTCAATATGTACTTGTGGTGTGAGTTGTAATGTGGGTATGTGAGTTAATAAAAATATTTTAAAAAATTTGTTTCTTAAAGTCTCTAAAAAAATTTGTGTCTTAAAGTGAAAAATAAAAATAAAAATCAACGACCTTCCAAATAAAAATGAAGGGTAGACACTTATCTAATCATGCCCACGTATCTTCCGCTACTAATATAGTTGACAATTTGAACCGAACTCGATTAGTATGCAACATTCGACTCTAACTCAACTCGAAGTTGGTCAGATCGGGTACATCATGTAAAATTTCAGGTCATGTATACCCTCGTAATCATTGCATTTTATGAATACAAACAGAATCCCGACCCGATCCATACCAAAACCCGAAGACCCTATAAAATTGAGTTATGGTTAGGGTTCAACAACCGAACCCGACCCGACCTTACATTTTGGCCGCTCTAGCTACCAAGAAGAAATCAAAGACGTTTCAATGAGCCAACCTTATGACTTGTTTTACAAAATAATCTCAACCATTTGGTAGATTCCATAAATGAATCCATAACGTTAGCTTAAAAAGAAAATTGGTAGCGACTACGTATTACTATATATTAGTCGTAATATCACCAGAAAATATGTAGAGCTTTTTTGTGTACATTGGGAGAGGTTAATTAATTATTCTTCTAGCATACGGCAATGTATGGTCTAGAAGATATTTTGGGTGCCAAAAATAAAATACGTTTTAAGAATACAATATAGGTGTTTTGTTTGAAACTGTTTACTTATTTTAGTTGTTATATTGATTTCATAGTTTGTTTTTACATCTTTGGTGGAGTTTGCGGTCTGTCTTCCCTTGTTGGAAGTTTAGTTTTGTCTTCCTGTGTTGGAAGTTTTGTTCTGTCTTCCCTTGTTGGAAGTGGTTTTGTGGCGAACTTTGATGCATCTCGAGTCTTAGAAGTTGTGCAGATCGAAGGGGAGGATAAAATCAATGTCTTCGGTTTGATTATGAGTGATACCTTGAATCTTGCTAAGCATAAAGCTAGTATAGATTTTGATTTAGTTAAGGTCTGCGAATCAGGCCGGCGACTTATGTTTCGGTTAGGTCGTCGTGTTTTATGTCAAGCTTGGAGGAGTGGGTAGACTATTTTATATAAAAAAATACAATATAGGTTTATATTTAATAAGGTGCGGAATATTTGTGATTGGTTTCTATATTTGTGTATAGAAAAACTCATGTGTAATTAATGAGTCAATTCATGGGGTTATAAAGACCAAGACTTGCATTCAAATTTTTTTTTTTTAAAATTTTTTTTGAAGAAGACTTGCATTCAATTTTAGTTAGGCGTCTTTTGTTAATAGTAAACAAAAAAAGTAAGCAAAATCTTCGCCACTAATTTGTGTTGGCGTGGAATTGAATATTCATAGAGAAGAAAGATTAGTAGAGAAAGCTACGTACATCCACTTCTTAACTCAATTCTTTATTTTCTAATATATATAGTTAATTCAACAAATAACGTAACCTCAGTCCATTTCAAAATAATTGACATATTTTTTTTTATTTTTTTGTTCAAAATAGATGAATTATGTGCCAATAATGTCCATATAATATAATAAGTTGGTTAAAATCTGATCATTTAGCTTGGTGGTTTGGTCGGATCCATCATATATGCTTTTGAGTTTGCTGCAAAATTATATGGTAGATCTGATGACGGTGAGAGTCGGTTGACATGGCCCTTTACGTGATCACCTTAAACTTCAAGTGCAATTATTATCGATTATTCATGATGTTTTGGCCCACGAGTTAGTTAGCTATTCAGTCTCTTTGTCATGCTTTTCTGGGTGGATTGATCTTCAAGCTCCCACCTTTTTATCGTTTTTGTTATTGTCTGATTTGAAGTAATCAATTATTAGTTGTTTTTTTTTTTTTTGCATTTTTTTATAATAAAAAACTGTCACAACACATTTGTATAGGAATAGAAGAAAAAATATACAACATTAACTAATTGTTTTTGAATTTTTCTCAAAATAAAAAGAATGAAACTTATGTTGAGACAGTTGAAATATAAAAATGAGAATGCAATTACATTTTCGAGTAATTGACTCATACACGAAAATTTAGTTTAGGAAACATCATGAAAAATACACAAATATTTTTAATGTATAAGGAAAATTCAATGAATATTCATATTCATACTCATACTTTTTCCACCAAAACCATATTCCCACGCTGCAATTAATCGTGTGCCCATATTTGAGTACCACAATCGACGAGGTTACGATTGTTTTAGGGTTGAGAATTTATCATAATTAACGTACGTATTTTAGATTCAAAATTGTTCACTTAATTTTGGTATTTCTAAATATTTTATGCTCATAAATTTATATTTGATTATACATTTAACTTATTAAATATATATTTCACGTTTTAAAACAAGCTTCAACATTTTAAATAGACATTCTCGTTTTGAGTTGAACATTTCAAAGAGACATGCTTCCTACGTTCCATACTCTGAAACCCTAGCATTCTACATTCACGTTTTCATTTCACATACCAAAACATTTTGCTATCTAAATCATTAATTATTCCCTTTTCAACACAAGAATCCTCCGTCTATTGATAACACATATAATATCTTACACAATACGTAAACGTTGCGCATTATCGATTTATAACATATATTGTCTGCTACTTGTTACTATATTTATAAGAGAACAAGAAATTCAACAAAATAGCAATTGGATGTAGAGCATGCAACCAACGGAAATTAGGTATTAATTTCCACACGTTAAGATATAGAGTAAGAGTACGTATAAATCATAGGCTGTTACCATTTCCTTTTCATTTGGATATTAACTTACATTCAACCTTTTCTTTTCACACTTTCTTCTCTATCCTATTCCTACCCACCTTCCTTAGATTTGCTACTATTTCTATCATAAAACAAAGACAATACTTTATTTTTGTTCTAAAATATCATTTTTATTTGATTTTATTAGTATTTTTCTATCTTTGTGTATATTGTTTAAACATACTTAATTGATTGTATAATTACTTTATTGGTTAATCTACATTATACTGGAAATAAGGGAGAGAATAAATCATATTAATCAAAGAAATAATTATATATATATATATGTTCTTAAGGTTTTCGTCTTATTGGGTCACCTTCAAAGTTTCACTGCCTAGTTGAGACACCTTCAAGGTCTTCGGCTCATTAGATTACCTTCAAAATTCCATGTCTCGTCGGTTCACCTCTAAAGTCTCATCTTTCTAGGTCGACTCATTCAAAACTCTCTGTCTCATCAGGCCACCTTCAAGATCTTTGTCTAATCAAGTCACCACCAAAGTACCCACATTTTCATGACAATAGAACATTCACCAAATCAGTAGATGTTTCTATAAATTCCACTCTGTCATTGCAATGCTTGTAGGATTATATGAAAGCTCAAAACACACTTGACACTTAGGAGACTAGAGTTCAAGCACCCAAACTCCCAAATCATACAATGACATATGACGAGCTTCATTTATAAGAATAAATATTTTCTTCTTGGTATTGAGACTTTCTCTAGAATTCTCAAAAGCATCCCTAGTGAGTTGTGGCTCAAAATTTGTTGAACTCTAGATTCTTACTTCCACGTTTGAGGCATATTCTCAAGTATACACTTGAGTCTCCCACAACTGTGTGCTACCCTTGTGCAAACTTTAAGAATTTAGGAGTAAAGACCCAAACATTTTTCAAACTTTAAAATATATTTAACACAACTACTCTAACACGTTAACTAGACAACAAAACATAATAGTGTGTCAATTCAACCGGAGTCAATAAAATGCGCATCTATTAGTATTCTAGAAATAGTTTTAATTTAACAATAATTATTCTCTAACAAGTTAACTGAGATTTTATAATAACAAAACACACGGATGTAAGATGATTTCTCAAGAAACTTATACTATTCAATAAAACACCTTCGTCGATAATCCATATGCTTCCAGTGTTCAGTTAAAAAATTATCGTTATAGTGATTAAGCCCATACTAACCAAAATATTAAATTCATTCAAACAACAAGTGATTCAAGAAATGTGTCCCTCCAATTTTAAAATGTATCCTCCACTTTGTAAACTCTGAATCACCAAACCCAAACAACTCACTTCTCATTCTCATCATTCCCGACAAAATAAAACTCATCAACATTAAGAAACTAATCAATTAATTAGTACTAATTTAACATTAAAAGTGAAAAGAAAGTTAATACAATTCCAAAACAGCAGTTAAGAAAGGGAAAGACAGCAAAAGATTGGGACCCACATAGACCAGCTGTATAGCAGCCACTCTGTCACAGTTCACACACTCACTTTCTCTCTCCTCTCTGTTTATATATAAAAAGCCACCAAAACACCATTTAGCTCACAACCCATTTCTTGTTTAGCTTCTCTGATCTTAAATATATCACAAAGTTTCAATCTTTTGTTCTCTGAGTAATTGCTTTAATGGAGGCCATGAAGATGAAGCTTTTTGTTACATTGATGATGGTGGTGTTGGTGGCCTTCTCCGCCGTCCAAAATGTCGCCGCCGCCGACGCGCCGGCTCCCACCCCCACCGCCGATGCCGCCACCGCGGTCCCCGCCGTCCTTGCGTCTCTAGTCGCCGTTGCTTTTGGGTTGCTCTTTTGAGCTCACCTAGTAGATTGATTGCTAGCAAATTGTTTGGGTCATTTTCTCCCCCTCTAGTTTCTATGGGTTTTGTTATGTTTTTTTTTTTTGGGGGTTTTTTTAAGGGGTTAATTTAATTAATTATTGTGTTTTGGGTTGTGTTATATGAGTTCAATTTACATTTTTATGTAATTTGTATACTCTCTAATATATAGTATTATCATCTCATTTGTATTTGTGATTCACTCTTATTAATAAAAATTATATTACTTCTATTATTGTTGTTGATGAAGTTTACAAATGAAACAAGAAAATATCAGAAAAGAGTGAAATAAAATGAAGTGTTGTAATGAGCTGTATGATTTTGGCAGTTTGTATTGGAGTTGTGTTGTGTGTGACCCATAGTGTTTCATCATTGGATGTTGATGTTCTTGTTCAGTTTATTTACAGCCTGCCCTGTCCTGTCTTTACAATTTTTTTTTTTTAAATTTTCAAAAGGCTGCTTTCCAAATGTTGTTTTCATATTTTTCCTGTTGATTTTATTTTCAACCTCTTATAAATTAATTGCCAATTTAACAAATCACAGTAAACATTATGATTTTTATTGTAAAATTACATTCTTTATTGTGTCCGATCCTTGCTCATCACACTTTGAGGCGAATCATGAATTTTAATTATGACTTATCCTAGAATGACGATTAGTAAGGATGCGATAAAACGACTTAAAAGTGTCAATAGCAAGTTTACAGATCAGTTTAGAAACCCTGTGATTTAGACAAGAAAAAAAAAAAATAATATCATTGCATTTTTGGAATATTGAGTATGTCTATATATATATTTTTAATTTTATGTGACTCCAAAACTTATTTTGAAGCCATAACAAGAGGTTTGAATTTTTTTGTTTCTCTTACCTATCGTATCAATGTCTAGAATATTGTATGGTGAGTATTAAATTTTCAAAATGGGCCAAGTCTTTGTTGGCTGAATTGTGTAAATATTAAACTGTTTCTCAATCCTCACTGCAATCCCTTCCACAACCTAAAGTTAGTCCAAATTTTGAGTTCAAAAATAAAAAGCTATTCAAAATTCTAATTTTAGTGAAGAATCACTATTTTTAATACGAAAAGAATACAAATATAAATAAAGATAGTGATACAGTTAGTTACACAAATTGCGTGAGTAGAAAAGTATTTGTGTTCCATCTACGCTTAACACACTCATAAGAAGAGAGAAACAAAATAACTCAATATTAAAAAAAACATTGGTTTTATAGAAAATAATATTATCCATAATCGACATTGAATAAAAAATATATATGTAGCCTTGTACGTAATTTTCTTGGCAGCACACAAGATATGAAACAAGGTATTATTATATTAAATTGAGTTTGATGTGAACCTGACCTTTCAACTAAGTACAAAATACATACATACTTCACTGCAAATTATTTTTCTTTTCCATTTATTATATGACTCATTAACTTTTGATTACTTAAATGATTGTTTCCATTTCCATTTCCAATTGCAAGCAAGCACAGCACATGTAACAAAGTTGAAGAAAGAAGAAGTTGGTAGCCTACCTTTTCTAAATTATTACATTATAATACATATATATAGCCAAGTGACAAGTGGCTAATTAATACATAGTATCATATATATGCCATGCATGCACATGGAGCCATCATAATATTGACCTTTATATTTCCAAAAGGAAGTACATAGTATCATATATATGCCATGCATGCACATGGATCAGTTGTAATATTATTGACAATGAAAATTAACTAGTTGGGTTCTCGCGCAATTTGAGCAGTTACTCTCTTTTGATGTTCCAAGTTTTGCCAGTTCAAATGACAAGTATTTTTTGTTTGGGATTACATGTTATTAAAGTTATTTATAAGAGACTGATTGTTCTACTAATTGTAATCTATTATCTCTATCTCATCTAATAAGGGTTACGAAAGATTTCATCTTTGAATTTCTTTGATTACTTACTGAATGAATAAAATAGTGGTTGTGGGAGAGGCGGTCATTCAGTTGAAGTTGTTGTCGAATGACAACGCTGGATATATGTAACTATTAGACTTGTCCCTTAAGAATTGTTTTCATTAAAGAAAATGCTAAATCATCATATTTGTATTTGCCTTCATGATTCAAATAAGTAAAACTTTGGAACAAGCTACAAGTGCATAACTTCCAATTCCTTGTTGTAATTGATCTTGTAGCAGCAACTGCTTTTTATTTTATTTTATTTTTTAACTTAGGCCATAGGTATGAGCTTGTTTTTTTTGGACATTTTTGCTTGCTTATTACTTTTTGGGTGTATGTACTTGTTGTTCTTTTCTTGAGAACTTCCTAATAAAAGTACTTAAATTGTTGATACAAAAAGTATATTTGGATAAATCAAACCCAGCATCAGGTTCATAAATATATATATGATAATTAATTCATTACAAATGGTTGGTTTTGATACAAAATCAAAACATGTGATGTGATTGTACAAGTACTTGAAAAAGTAAATTACTAGCACAAACAAAATTGCTTTGATTTGAAGGTTACATGATCAATAAAATCAAGATTTAATGAATGTCATAATGTCATAATCATTCAACTTATTCCATTCATCTACAACTGATTGTGTTATTATCAACTGCTTTGGCCTGAAGCAACATAAATTGCTAAAATCTGAAACCTTGCATCAACCCATCTTTCAATGTTTGAATTATAATTGCATCATCAATTCTTGCACATAGTCATAGATCATGTGTGTGTCACCAGTCTCAGCTCCACCCGAAACCATTCAAGTCGAATTGCTTGCAGCTTGAAGCAACTGGCGCGTCGTTTTGGTGATCATGAGAGTTGAGGTCTAGTTTTGCTGAAAAGTAGTCATAGCCATTATGCAACATTTTCTTGCTGTTGGTTTGCTCAACCAAATCTTGTTCATTAGAGCCTTGAAGTCCTCCAATGCTGATGGATAAATCACCCGACGAGCTTCTTGAATGGAACATTTTGTTTATCTCTGCAGCATCTTTTGTATGAGTACTAGTAGTCTCTTTATTGGGTGCTTGTAATAGCAATACTGAAGTATTCGCGTGATCATAACTAGGCCTCAACCCGAGCATCCCATTGTTGTTGTTATGTATTTCTTGCGGATCCTTTTGAGAATTGGCTTCACATGAGGTGAGGCAGCTGTCCATTGAACAATCTGTTGGCTGCTGCTTCTGAGTGGTTTGTGTAGTTTGTTGGGGGCATGACAAGCCTGCAGCTTTCAGCTCCGAAAACGCCGAATTTAGGCATTGAGTGGACACTTTGGAGACCAGTTCAGAGATTTGAATTTTAGCTGCTTCAAGCCCCACTGCCCCCAAGTTTTGCCTCCCAAGTGTCTCTTGTGCTTTCTCCAACACTGCCTGTAGGTATTTACCTTGTGCCTCTATCCGTAGCTGCAGGTGTCGCTGTACCTGCAGATTTTTATTTACAACTGCAGATTGTTGGAACAAGCATAACTTTATAATCATCTCCTAATGTACAAATAATTGTTATTTTCTTTTGTAGTAGTAATTGATTTCTTTGTTTTTGTGTAAATATTGATGCATAGATAGACTAAGTTTTGTTGTATGATTTCATAGTTTACTGAGTTTTAGAGTATCTTTTACCTCTAGCTGATCATGTAGTCTTCTCTGCACTTCAATTTGCATCTGCAGCGCTTCGTTTATATGTAAGCTTCTGGAAATCAAAAGTAAGTATTGTTTAGTGTGCATCATAAACGGATAAGGAAACACATATAATTTATAAAGAGCATGAAAATGTGATCTGTTCTCACTTGCTTGTCTGGGGTCCGGGTCCAGGTAAAGGTCCGATACTTAAATTGTTCGCATGATTTGCATTTGCTTCAGATATTTTGTCTCCTGCAGCCACTGGAACTGGACCTTTAACCAATCAGTTAAGTTAGATTCGATTCTTTACGAAAGTGAGTGCATAAACATATATTCTTTATAGAAGTGATTAGAAAATTTCTTGTGAATAGGCACAAGAACTTACCAATTTTGCTACAAGTCCCTGTACTATTAGCTTGTCCATGCATATTTTTACTGAGCCGGTACTTCTGCGAGCCATGGATTTTGATATTAGTTCATTGATCAGTATATATATGGTCTATGATGTGAAAGCTGTATTCAGAAATTATGTAATTTACCTGAAGGTGACTCTTTAGGTGGTATAGTGTAAGTCCAGGGATTCCCATAAGTTTCATGACTGTCTTTGGAGTAGCTTCTGCAGTAACAACAACAAATGTGCTCATTAGATTGCTCATGAGTTAGCTGCTAAAACTGCTAGTGTTTGCGCGTTTTTAAGGTTTGTTGTGTACATTCATACACTTACTGTCTGCTCCTCCTAGCTGATGGACTGCTTCCACAAATCGCTCGTGGAGATCCGGAGTCCACTTGAGTCTAGGCTTGGCATCAGTTGAGAGGACAAGTCCTGAATCTCCCGGGCAATTCGCTCCGCCTTGCATGAACAAATGCCTCTCAGCTGGAGGGATTGAGGACATTCTTGAAGAAGGATGGACCAAGTTCTTCCCTTGGTGCTGCTGGTGGTGATGATGGTACATTTTCTGTCTCGACGAATACATAATGTTTTAAAACAAGAATCAAATAACACGATTGTGTCAGGGATCATATAACTAATTTCTAGTTACCTGATGGTGCTCTTTTTTCTTGACTGTGCTGATAGAAAGATCGGTACTCAAGCGCGCATACAACTTGCTATGGTTATAAACCAAAGGAGCTGCAAAGAATGGGTTTATAAAGAAAAGAAGGGTATGTGGAGTGGAACTAGGAATAGAATCTTGGGAAAAAAACTGAGCCAACTCAACTAAACTCAATTCAATATTCACAGCGACCCGAAAAGAGATATTGTCCTTCATTCCTATGGGGGCCATTTGAATTCATCTGCACTACAACACCTCACACCTAGCTTGCAATGGATACCAGAATAGATCCACCAATGTTTGTTATTTTCTTTTTCTTTTTCCTTCACTGAAAGCATTCGAATTCGATTGTCTGGAAAAGTTGGGAATCTTATTCCCATATTTTAGAGAGGGAATTTTTCTGAATTGGATTTTGGGGAATCCACTATCTCTCAGTACACTTCACAACCTTGATCTGCTCATAATGTACATTACATGGTAAATAAATATAGTATAGGAGTATAGGACTTAGTTGACTGGAGCACCTAAAAAGTGAAAACTGTGGAATTAGATACATGCAAGAAAATGAGTTCATTTTATTATATTTTCAAGAGATGCTGTTCTTGGAAATGTTTGAAGGCAAAGAATGGGAATAAGGACAAATTCTGGGTTGTCTCCTTCAGTAAGTTTGGTACTTATTCAGCCAAACAGTATCTATGATAAAGAAGTAATTAGAGGGACCCAAATCTTTATCATTTGGAGAAGAACCAAAGGGAAGATGAAGAAGGATTGTACTTGCTTCTATACTTGCATTTTGGTGTGACAATTAAATCCCGGCGTCCCGGGTAGGACAGCACCACTTGCCATTGTCCTTGACTTGTGCCTTGCTTGGCTCTGCATATTCTCTGATATGAATCTCTTCACTCTTCACTTCTTGCTGTTTTTAATTACCTACTTTTTACCATTATTTTCTTGACATATATGACCATGTATGCTTTTCTTCATCCATTCAAGATTCTAACTATGCATGATTATTGTATATCATACACACATACATATCTAGAGAATGGCATTTTGAATTCTATACATGTCGGTTTCAAGTGCGTGTACATTATGCTGTTTTCTTGCATAAGAATATGATTTTATGGTGATAATCAAGAATTATGCTATGCCTATACAAATTTTAAATACATAGAATAATTGATCAACAAGTACTATTACAGAATAAATCCATATACTTAGACAGTTTAGCCTAAAATTGATGTGCAGACACTCTTGATAAGTGGTGATATGGAAGAGATGCTTATGAAAATAAACAACAACAAATTAGCTTCATGCATGGAATTATGATTATAATAACTTGGAATTGAAAGAGAGAGAGATGTGAAATCGAAAATTCGCATTCCTTGGACAGCATTAGTTTCCATTGGCGCGCCTTTTGTTGGAAGATCAGCTGATTCTGATATGTTAGGATATTTTATGCAGTTTGCGAGAATCTACGAAAGCATTTAGGTGAGAGTGTTGAAAAAAGAAGAATTCCTAAATAGTTTGATGGCATGTGGATAGGAATATATATTGCACAGCAACATGATCAATCCTGTACAGTGCATATCAGAACATAACATAAAATTCAACTCTCACTCATCTTTTTCGCGCGTGGATGGTCGGCTATGATCAGCTCAATTCTTTGTTAATATTTCAATTCTTGAAACTATTATAGCTCTCATAATTATATACATGTTTATGTTTGTTTAAGCAATCATTAGATGTGTTCTTTTTTACAGTTATGGTCAACTATATATGCAAAACTGGACTAAACATAACTTTCATTTCATGAGTAAATGGTTTTTGTACTTACAATTCCTTTTATGGAATCTGTATTATTAGTATAATTTTGTTTGCTAACTTTTCAAGGATAAGAACTGAGGGAAGTGAATCATTTTGATGAAGTTTAGTCAATCATAAGCGCGCGCGAAGAACACGCGTAACGCTGTGAATAGCTGTGATTTGTTGACCACGAGTGAAAGGCAAAGAAACAGAAAGTGAGAAATGACCACGGAATGCTATTCCTTGTGGAAAAAAGTTTTTTTGGGTGAGAAAAAAAAAAGATTCTGTGTATAAGAGAATATAATGGGAATGTGAGGAGAATCTGAACTCCTGATGAAAGTAAAGCCATATTCTCAAGTCAAGAATTTGGTTATTCTTCTCTAGCCAAAGCCACCAAAAATGGGTTCCCAATCCCACCCAGGTTAGGCTTTTCCCTTTTAGCTAATATAGTTAGATGCCTTTCGGACAATTTCATGATTGTTGTTGTTGTTGATGTTGTTGTGTTGTTTGCATAAGTAGTGCAACTTTTATCACAAAGAATATTGCTATGTTTAGAGATAGCTTAGGTTTTGTTCTTGATTGGTTGACACTAAACCCTTTGTCTTGTACTCTAAGTTACTTGAAAACGGTGCATAAGTAACGATATCTGTTCTGGAACATTCTGTTCTAGATTGTGGGACGCCTACTATTGATGTATCACACATTGTAAGAACGTGAAGTTCTTCGTCACTTGATATAAAAGTTGGATCATCCACTTATTAGTTCAAGCTTTTGGGTTGGAGTTAAGATATTAGCTAGTTTGATTTGAGCATAGTGATCCGTTAGTTGCCTCCTTTCTTGGTCCACGTGTGGGACCTACATAGTAAGAATGTGAAGTTCATCGCGGCCCTCCATCTACCCGCTTAAGCTTGGGTTGGAGTTAAGATTTGTTAGCATATATTTACTATTAGTCATTACAAGGGTAGTTGATTTAGTTTAGTCTTTTTCTAGTTTTTTTCCAATTTGCTTAGCTCTTTTCCTTTTGCTTTTAGCCTTTATATAAACTTTATTGTATCATTGGTAAGACATGTGTTGCAGGACAAGAATACCTAGCTTTTTCTTAGTTGTCTCTAGTTTATCAAGATTAATATGATATCAGAGCTGGTTTGTTTTGGCCATGGTGACCCGTCTTTGCTGCCTCTCTTCTTGGTCCACGTGCATGACATGTTGTTTTATCTGGTCTGCATGTGAGGGTGAGTGTTAATATATCCCACATCGTAAGAACGCGAATTTCGTTGCTGCCCATGGCCTCCACCTCCACCTATCAACTTAAGCATTTAGGTTGAAATCAAGTTAAACACCAACGTACCAAACACGAAAATCTTTGTTCCCGTTGTAAAATTGTGATTTATTCAATTAATTATGTTACTAAAAATGTTTTGAAATGAGAAATCTTTGTTCCCGATTCAAAGGAGCCTACTCCCAACATTTCAAACTCTAAAATCCTAACGTTTCACGTACCAAAGCGTTCCGCAATCCATGCTACTTATCTCGTGCTCATTGGTTTTTTAGATGTCTTTAATAATAATGAAGCTAGGTTTGTTGTGTGCATGAGAGAGAAGGTGATCTTGAATTGAACTTAAACTTGTAGAGACAACTTAAGACTTTGCACTTCACTAGCTTCCTCTCTTTATAGCCAAGAATCTTCATAGTTTATATATATTGATCACAAATCAAATAGATGATTTTCTTGAAAATGGTGGGAATATTCAGAAATTATAGAAGATCACAATATGATCATATCATAAGATGTTGATAGAATTGTAATTTTTGTCCAAAAAAGATAGCTTAAGAAATATTTGAAATGCATATATACTTCCTTGAAAGAACGCTAAGTGTTTCTTTTTTTATGTGTAATAAGAACCAAAGAATTCACAACATAAGCAACACATTAGGAATGATTCTTGTGTAGTGGCTAAATATATTGATTCTTGATTGTATTTGATTAGCATAAGTTGTATGGTTTTAGTCCTCAAATAATGTGTTGTTGGCAGAAAGTAAAATTGTAGTAATCAAATAATTAATATTGGTCTTATCTTTGAATAAATATACAAATTGTAGGAAAATTGTAGTGATGTTGGGTTACATTTCATGGATTAGTTAATGGTGATTTGATGAGAAGTGTAGAGAATATATGATATGGTTCTATCTATCACTCTTTATATTTGGCACATTCCATATATATCTCTTGCTTTTAATTGTAGCTTGCTAGGGGTCCATTTCATGCATATATTCTATAACTATTTTTTTTATCAGTCTAGCTACACAATAGGGGTAGCTCTTCCCTATGAACCCAAATAACCCACCTCATACCGCATGCAGGAAGACTCGAACCTGAGACCTCAAAAAGAATTAGAAACGCTTAAAACGTTTGGTCTAATTTGCTTTGGTTTGGAACTATTTATTTATATTTTTGTTGGGCAGACTTTTATGTAATTTCTTTAATTTACCATGGTCTTCTCTTTTGGTTTTGGCAATGTTTTGAGGCCAGAGTTTTTTTAAACAAAACAAAAAAAAATCAAAACAAAAGAGTTTTTTTTTAGGGTTCAAGTTGCATCTCTAACTTGATTATTAGTATAACAAATGACATTAGCTTTTTAGTTTTTGTGAGCTTATACAAAAATTTATACAACTTTGTATAAATTTATACCATAAAAGCATTCATACATGTGCATGTATATATTGTCGTATAGTATATGTACGTATCCCAAGAGTAATGGTATTTCAACCCTAAGGGCACATATTGATAAATGTTTAAAAAAAATGAAAAGATGAACAATGACGGTAATCAAGAATTTACTATCGTTCAAATATGATAAGAGTGGCTTGAGGGTTTTACGTTGTTCATGAGTATATACTAGTGTTTGAACCCAACGATGCTCGGGTTTATGTCCTCTTTCATTTCTTTATAATTTGCTCACTTATATATTCTGATTTATTGATGTTTAGTTTTTTATTCACTTCAACTAAATGTTTTTCTTTCAGGTGAAGAAATTAAGTGTTTTAGTTCAATAAAAAAATCATGTCTTGTTAATGACAACTAAATATCCATGTGCTAAACTCTATTATGCTCGTACATTTTCACTTCAACTAAGTGTTTTTGTTTCCATTAGTATTATATTTTAAAAACTACTTAAATCACATAGTCCATTCAAAATGAATGTAATATTTTATTAAGTAACACAAAACTTCTATATAGAGAAAAAGCATAAGTCCTAATAGAATAAATCAACTTAATAACATGGATTTACAAATTTAAATAATTTTTCTTCAAAAATAAAAATTAAATATTTCAAAAAATTAAAAAGTTATATTATATTATTATTTAAAAAATCATTGACACACACAAAATTGAGTACTATCACTATATTAACCACGTTTAGATCTATAATATATGTTATATTTAATATAAGTAAACAATACCAACAATTTAAAGTGTACTAAAAAATTATTCTAAAAGTTCAAAATATAATTGTTAGGATTAAAGTTTGAGAAAAACATTTTAAGTTGAATAAAAGAGTTATACACTTTTTTTTTTTTTTTTTTGTGAGCCGAGTTGTACACTTCTTTCATAATAGTTTCACTATAATTTTTTTTTTCTTTTTAACCATATGAGACTTAACAATCTATGCATACTATAAAAGCTGAATAAAAAAAGAGGTTTATAATGCGTATTAGAGCGCCACCTCATCAATCTATTCATTTTGGCATACAATTTTGTTTAATTATAAAACTGCCCCAAAAGTAACAACAAAAATTAAATTTTATTTTGGGAAAAAATTAAATTCTAATTTTTCTAATGGAAACAATTTTTTAGATTTTTATTAGAAAATAATTTTAAGCCACTTGTAATTGTACGTTTTTTAACTATTTTTTAGGGATTTTTTTCTATACTATTTTATAAGAAAACAATATTTTAGATTTTTTATGAGTTTGATTAGTTTAATTTAAAATAATATTTTTTATGCTTTATATTAAGAAACAGCTTTTTAGGAAAAAAATCTACGATATTTCAATGAAAAAAAAAAATTGTTTTTTCTTCTTTTTTAAAGTCTACATTATTATTTCCTTAAAAAATATATGTTATATTTTGAATGAAAATAATTTTGCAGGCTTTTAATTTGTTTAGGCAGTACAAATAAAAAATATATTAATAATTGGAATTTTAATACAATATGGTAAGTAAATACAAAATTTAATTTATAGTAAAGTTAAAATGAGACTCAAAACTTAATATGATATTAGGTAAGTAACTCCGCAAACCCTAAAAGATATGTGATTCTACCAAAAAAATCATAAGTATTTCGGCGAGTCACGAGTCGACACGTGGCGCCCGA
>JAYMTF010002908.1:0-16677 GCA_036897485.1 Pelargonium nanum | reverse complement strand
AGCTCAGGTGGCATATGAACATGCATTTGTGGCTTGTTAGGAGCACCTGTTCATTTATTGAAAATATCGGAAACATAGTTAGAAGGTGTAGTTAAAATCAGATGTAACAATTTCATTGACACGCCTGTTTGTAACAGTAAACAGTAAGTTCAATGCAACGATCGTATGTTCAAGTTAACACATTCATATAAAAACAGCGGCCTTTTCCTATGCTCTTATGTAGCTGAAAACTTAAACATTATAAAATACATACCTAGAATATTTTAACAGAAAAATGACAATCAATTTGCTCGGTTTGGCATACCAGAATGGAGCAACAGTGGTGGGGCTTCATTTGCAAATTCAGATATAAACTTAAAGAGGATAAACAGAGATGCTTCTCATAATCTCAAGTTTTATTCTTTTTAGATGTGTTTGTCAATCGCAAAAATGCAATATTATGCCAGCTATGTTTAAAGCAAACATTATGCATGCCAAATTACAGACCTTCATCTTCAGTGAATTTCACAAGAAGATTATGTGCGTTGTGACTCTGTTTCAATCGCAACAAAGGCTGTTCCGGATACTTCAGCGCTATTCCATACCTGACCAAGGTTTCAGTTGTTAATGAGAAAATACAACAAAAGCCCAGTGTAAAAATCACATTGTATAAATGACATAACTTAATATTACAAACTACCCACTTTTCAATGAAGTAACCAGCGAAGGTAGTTTGAGTTGATGGTTTAGCATCGCTGGCTCCATCAAAATGACTCTCAGCGGACTTATCACTGGTCACTTCAACAATAGAGTAAATTTTTCCGGTGTGAATGGCCACTACTACCATATCTGTTAGACTGCTTAAATCCACTAAATTATTATTGGCCAGGTGAATCATATTTGAACTCTCACATACCATCTCGGCAGAACTAGTTATACAAGGTGACCTGATACCTCTTTCACCATCAACGTTATTGCCCAGTAAAGAGTTTTCCTTCAAAAATTCTACCACAGAAGCACAAGAATTGATTCCAGTCCAATTTATTCCCCAAGATTCATGATTTGAACTGTTCGACATCTCAAGCGGTAGAAGCAAGAACAAATTTGACTGGCTCCAAAATGACTGCATATCAGTATTCAGTAAAAATTCTCTTGGCTCTCCAGATGATTTGGATCCATTAAATAGTTTCCCAAATACACCATTAAAAACAAATTCCTGAAAGCATTTGGCCTTAAGCATCTGGTCACAGAATAAAGATAACAATGACATCAGCAGAAGCACTTCCCAAACTTTATCAACTATTGAATTAACAAATTCGTGGTCATACCTGTTCGGCATCTAAATGCACTTGCCCACATGGAGTAATGGTAGACTTAACAAATTTTGAGACCAAGTAAAGTTCTGTTTCAATGTTTCCCACATCATCATCAAGCTTTGATTCAATCAAAAGAAGAAATCCAGAAAAAAACTCATCAACAATGTTACAGACGAATTCAAACTTATAGGCATGAAAGACTGTGTCCTCCATTTTGTCACCCCAAGTTCCAGATAATGCGCGAATGGAAGTCATTCCGTGTAATTCCTTCCTTTTTGTAGTTCCTTCAAATACCCGACAACAAATTGCAACACATTTGATGGGATTAGCGGACAATGAGTACAAAGCAGACTACAAGATGCAATAACTAAAACACCACTAACCACCTTATGTGACAGATAAGTTCAAAAACATGTAAACATCAAAAAATTACTTTCTTGATATAATGCAAAAGGATTCAAACCATCATTTTCCTTTGTTTTTCACTAGGCTCCCAAAGATTTAAACCATATAGAGATTTTTTATGCATTTAAAAGATGCCTAACAATAACAAATCACCAGTCCTCAAAAAATAGGATAATGTGTAAATACACCTGCACCCTGAGTTGTTTCTTTGCTCTTCACTGTAATATCATTTTCAGCGGGTGCTTCAATGAAAGGAAGAAGATGGTCGTCAAGAGCACCCATTTGATGTAGCTTCTTACATGCTTCCATGCATACAAGCTGCTTTGACATGTGAGAATTTCTACACAGAGGACCAACAATTGTTTGAAAAGCCGCATTAGGAGGTAATGTCAGTTTGTATTGATAGGATCCACTCACTGATGATAGTTCATAAAAAATAGGCTTTGGAGTGTAGTACCTAGTGAATTGTATTAGAAGATTATCAAGATTAAGATCACAAATTCACAATAAATTGCAAAAGGTTGGATATACGGATAAAGAACTGTGAGGACATATTACTAACATTATAATTGACAAGGAAAATGATTGCTTACTTGTCACCAGGAAGTTTATCACAATAACGATTTATGAGACTGACACTTGAATCTGGAGTAACCGACGCTCCTGTTGAACCCACAATATACATATTTGTTTCCTCGAAAGTACATTCTTTCAAAATGCACGCATCAGGGTCTCTAAAGATAGCTGCATCTGTCATTGATCGCTCACTCTTTATGATATTAAATAGTTGATCCAATTGTTTGGTGTTTCCCCTGCAAGTGTATATAAAGTTCATAAATTGCACTGCAGCCATGTGCACTTCATAGATCATCAAGGCTCCGTTTATTTCAGAAAAGATTATTTCCAAGGGGAAAAAAAGGAGAAAATAAACTACTATAATTTTTTGTTTCCATGGGAAAAAAAGGAGAATATGAACTTCACATAAAATCTCGTTATAATAAAGATTACAAGGCCCATGTGGCCCACCCCCCCCACACCCCCCCCCCCTCCCCCCTCTCTTTAGGTGATATAGAAAGAAAATAAGGCAAAAAAATCAAGCTAACCGTTATAAATCCTCACTCTCGCACACAGTACTACTCTCCAACCCAAGAGGAATCAGTAACCTCTATATCAGTCATCGTATCTTAAATATAAAGCATCAATGCTATATCATGACTCAGTAAATATAAAGCATCAACGCTATACCACTTGATATAGACATTGAAAGAGGGCTAATAAATGAGGATCTAGAACTATAGAGGAGAGAGAAGCGGGTACTCTGAAACCAGAACTGCCAAACTAATTACGATCCACCTGGCCTTAAATTTCAAGGTCTGGCGAATTGAAACAGTTGTTCCACCAGTCTTTGGATGAAATTCTAGGGTTGTGGCCAAAATCTGCACTGGTCTGAGGCAGAAGAGGATGCCGGATTAGAGAGGGAAAAGGAGGCCACGCCCGGTCGGAGGAGAATGTCTGACCATAGACACAGCGGGTCAAAGGGAAGAGGAGAATAAAATGATGCATTGTGTGTGTGTTAGAGAAAGAGACCAGAGATGGAAAGAAGACCACCAAAGAAAATGAATTACTCTTTTCAGAATAGGAAATATAATCACTTTTCACCAAAAATTGTGTGGTTTTCCAATGACCAATTCGTGGTTTTCTGTTGACTTGTAATTAACTTACCAAACATCAATTAAGGTAACATATTACAAACTATTCCAGTGTCATTGAATTTATAAAAGAAATAATAAGGCAAAAGCATTGTGTAAGTCAAACAACAAAGAGAATACTGTACCTCTCAAGCATCGTGACAAATTGGGAATTAGTTTGTCGTGCTCGTCCACGAGACTGAACATAACTTCGAACAGTCTTAGGAAGGTCGAAACGTATCACACAAGAGCAGTTTGGCACATGAATGCCCTCTTCCACAACATCAGTTGCAAATAATAGGTTGACCTAGATAAAACAGCTGATTCATGAATACAAGGTTTCAAGTGCCAATAGTTCCTGAAAGTCAGTATCTCTGAAAAGATCAAATACCTTCCCAGCACGAAATGACTCCAAGGTCTCTTTTTGCATTTTTGGTGCCAATCCATCCGCTGAAGAGTTGCTTCCGGTCAGATAAATATGTTACTTTCTTCACAAATCTTTCGATTACTTTTGCCGTAATAACTTTTTCAACAAAAACTAGGCATAGTACTGGCCCAGCTCCACTGCAACCACAAGTATAATCTAGAATAAATGTTTATACGATCCTTTTTCTTAATTGACCAGTTAAGTAGATCATTACCCAAATGATTGGAACAGATGAAGAAGCTCAAGTAGTTTTGGAGATACGTAGCCCAAATCTGCGGCCTTCAAATAATCAAACCCAGCATCCAAAACGCCTTCTCCTGAGATGACAAAGAGTATCATTAGTTATTAACAACATATACAATGCATGGCATTATGAGACTGGATAACGCATACAAGTGAATAGGAGAATGGAAGGACAATTGGCATTTTCAGATAGTCAAGGTAGTTTGTAAAGTAATACAGAGAAGAATCTCATAAACATCTCAAACAGTTATGGGGGATGTCATTGGTTTGCAACCAAAACATGCATAAAAAAATTTCAGTTTTGATGAGCACTAATTAAAAGAACCTTACTGGGGATAACAAGAAAAGCTACAGCACAAAAAAATTGAGCTTAGAGGGAGGAAAGGGTATTTACGAGTATTTAATGTGGTAACTGACTTCACAATCTTTCCATGTGTGATTCTTTAATACTCTTCTTAAGTGCTAGATAGATGAGAGAGAATAGACCTTGCACGTGGATAAGTGGACTTAGTCGGGAGAATTCTTGAACACTCCATCTCACGTGCAGGATAGATAAGTGATAACAAACCTTGCACGTGGATAGGCGGACTTGAGCCGGGAGGGAATCCTAGACTCTCCCTCACGTGCAGGCTGGATATGAGAAAACGGACCATACACGTGGATAAGTTGACTTAAGAAGTGACGATATCATCCACCATCTTTAGATTAGAAACCATGAGTTGTAACTTAGTTGGGACAGTCAGGATACCATGCACCATCTTCAAATATTTATGTTGTAAGCCCAAAATATTTGAGATAATCTGTATAATTATTGTGTAAAATCTGAAAAGATCTTCAAGGAAGATGGCATCTCTTTCAAATAATAATGACTGTACCAGGTTTTGCCAAATTAAACTTATTGGCAGATTAAATCATATATCATTCATTCAAAAAAAAATCCTAGACAGTTTGGTACTGAGTAAGGCAGGGGAGAAAAATTAAGCAAGCATACCAAGTGGCAGAAACTCTTTCAATATAAGCAATACTTCATTGAGATAATATAAATACTGCAAAGAACTTTCTCTGTAAAATCCGCACTCTTCGTTGGCGTTAGGCGCATTCTCTAGAAAGACTTTAACAGCCTGCAGAAGGACCATACAGAAGGCAACCATTGAGGGAAAAGACAAAGCCAATCAAACTAGGTAATAACTCAAAGACCTCAAATGAACTAATCTTGCTTTAGAATATGGAATCACCATTAGAAAATAGATAACGCTCGTAAATCAATCTCTCTCTCTCTCTCAGAAGACAGGATTAAAATTACTATTTTCAAGACTCGTTAATTGGTCTTATTTTACATTAGATTGTTGGCCGTTCTGAAGTATAAGTCAACAACACCCCTTGCTAAGGCTAATCTCTAATTAACACTAGCACTACCAAACTGTTACTCATAAGGTGTCAATCGTTATGCAACTTTTATGTATTGACTTCTTGATCAGATACCCCCCATCCCATGATAACTGTCTAAATTTCAGTATTGGGATATTCAAAAGTTAGTGTCCACGATCAAAAGTTAAAAGTATAATTATTACAAGATTACATGGGACAATATACAATTTCAACACTTTGGCATGTTTAGGAGGTAAAGGGGGATTTTTTTTACCAAGTAATTAGAGAATAATGCATTACCTCTATATTAGCAGCTTTGAAGTTCAAAAAAATTATGTTACGAGTCAGAGGAACTAAGTATTTTAGACTCAAAAGTCAAGTTTGGTGGCTTAAAGAAAAGACTAAAAGTTAGAAGTAAATTGTGTAAAACTACTAATTTTAACTCTTAAAGTATTGAAAAAGCATGTCGAAAGAAAGATTAGACTTTCCTGTTCCACCTGAATGCTCTTTTCCCATGAAACTTACCTCATAAGCACATATGATTCCGAGATCATCGAGGCAACACAATATCTTCGCGTGGTCATTTGACAGCCGCTTTCGCACTGCCTTAGCTTTATCGTCCATGTCTTTATAAAGACTTTGTTGTGATCCTTGCAATTCTGGCAATGAAGCATCAAACTGTCCATACATAACTTTTTTAGTACTCCTACAAGCTCATTACACAGAAAAAATATATATATTGCATATTGCATATTGCATATATACATATAAAATTATAAGATGCAGGAATACCTTGGACCATACAGATTCCAGTTTTGCTTTCAAATTCATATTGGGTAATACTTGAGCCTTATCATAAAATTTACAAGTTTGTCTTGCAGAGTGAACGTATTTGTCCATCTCTCTCTTATCCTCAATGGTATAAATCTGCAGTAGCAATTGAAGAGAAACTAAAACATCATATCAGCATAATTCCCATTATTATCATTTGCAGCTAGGTTACAAAATTTTAAAAATATTGATACCTGGGAGTCCAAGATGCTTTCCAGATCTGACATTTGATTATTACAATCCATGCTAGATGAGACACCTTATGAGCAAAGCTAACATTAAGAGCATGCATATACGAAGTTCTAAAACAGCACTAATAGGATCTTTAAGAGGAGTTGAACAAGAAATCTCCTAATTTAGGATGGCATTTTTCAAAATATAAACTAAAGTACAACATGTGCCAAAAGCTTAGTAGGGAAAAAAAGAGGATTTTTAGTTCTAAGTTCACTCAAGCTTTTCAACTTCCACTTTGGCCTCTCAAGAGTGAGAAGTGAGTTCACCATATTCTAAAACACGTGTCACTACAAATTAAGCAAATAAAAGCATATATAGAATAAGGCACACAAGAGGATCAAATATCTTACCTTTTCTAATTACAGGTGATGCCGTCATTCCAAAAATCTTAGGCTTGTTATTTGATCTACAATAGAATTCCTTTACCCAAACAAAGAGACTTTTGTTTTAGATGTAAAGCATCCAAATAAAAGTAGATCGAGTAAACTAAAGAAAACAGAAGGGTACAGCAGAATAAATAATCACCTTCATTATCTTTGCATAGGGATGATTACCAGTGGTACGATGGCATTCATCAAGTACCAGCAAGCATACCATTTCTAGGCTGATAAATGCCTTTCTTAAGGCATCCAGGAAAATCTGGGGCGTCATGACCATAACCTAGAAGAGAAGGAGGGACGTCATAAACTTAGCAATCTAGACACAACTGAGATTGCATTTGTAATCAGAAAAGTTATCATCAAGAATGACAACTAGAAAGTCTCTAGATTAATGAACATCCTAACGTGCAAGAAAAATCAAAACAATTAACTTCAATAAATAATCATGTAACGTCAAAAGACTATATGTTCAGTGGCAAACTGCAACAAATTGGCTCTTGTATTAGTATTAGGTAACTGCATATACTTAGGAATTGTGTAGAGTTAGTTAATACAGTTGTACGTTAGCAGTTTTCTAAAAAATTTAGTCATTCTTCTTGTATAAGTAAATTAAAAAATGTTTGCATTGATCATAATGAAAGCCACAAGATATTGAATAAAGGTCATATTTTTTAAAACAAATTATTCAGCAGCAGTTTAGAATCATGTTTGGTTCTCATCACGATCTTCATGTTACTGTTGGGTGACCAACCTAACAGTAACTTGCAACTAAAAGCTAGTTGAACCAGGATTCCCTTAATACAAAGATTAAACCTTCAATGCTAACATCATGAACACACATAAAAATATAAAATAAAATAAAAAACTCAATGATTAAGTGAAAAGGTTGAGAGAGATGCAGCACACAAAATTTTGAATCATGTAAAAAAAAATAAGATTTCAAATTTCAAATATGGCAAGCAAAATTGTGGCGGCATGGACAGATAGAGTAGGGAAACAAAAAAAGAACACTTAACAATCAAGAAAGCAAAGTCGTAAGACATAAGAAATCAATTTGAACAGAGGAAGAACCTGAGTAACAGTGCAACAATAATTTAACTACTGTATGAATTTTTTATTAACAATCAAGAAAGCAAATGAACATACATCATGCTCTTTGATTTCCTTCTCCCAGCAATTCAAAGTCCATTCATCAACCCCCTTGGCTCCATAGTAGGACCCTACTTCCAATTTGGTATATAATTTAATTACTTCAAATTGCTGCAAAAAAAAAAACAGAAATTACTGTGAAACAAACCTTCAAATTGCTCCAAGTAAAAATAAAGAAACAGTTGCTGGAGATGCCTGATTGACAAGATGAACTGTAGGAGCCAAGAAAACAAACAATTTCTTGGGGGAAGGAGAGATGGATTGAGCCATATGCTTGATGAGCATTATAGCAATGATGGTCTTGCCAGAGCCAGTCTCCAACACAGCTATGGTGTTCCTCTTCCTTGCAACCTCAAAAACCTTCAGTTGATAGCTACACAACACACAATGTACACATGCATAAAACAAATTGGCCTCCAAAAATAGAAATAAAATAAAAAGAGAAGAAAAAGAACCTTCTGGGGTTGAAGGGAGTGGGTGATTCCGGGAGAGAGTGATCGGCATTGGGAGGAGGCACGGCCGAGGATGGAGAGGAGCTGATCATGTCGTCGAAGCTCCGTTTCTTGCATTGACGATCACTTTGGGAATGTATCTTCTTCATTGTACTAAAACAGGGTGTGGGGGTTTACAGACACGCGAAAGAGAGGAGTGTGAGAGCCAAAACGCAAAAAATGTGAACCCTACCCTAACAGAGAATCAAATTAACATAACAAGAAGATGATCAATTTCTTTTCTTGTTTTTTGATTTGACCGCTCTTCCTGTAAGGGTTTTATTTTATTTATTTAAAAAGAAAAAGGAAAAAGAGCGGTGAGTGAGGGAGGGAGTGACGCAATAAAGACAAATTTATAGGACTGGTCGTGTGACCGACTTGAACTCAACTCAACTAAACTCAACAGGCATCAACTGAACGGAACGGAACGGAACGGAACGGAACGGTTTATATTATGTTTTCTACAAACTGAGAAGTAGTACACTGTAATGCACACCGTGTGTTTGGTCTGGCAGCTGCACTGTACTGGATTCTATTCTATTTGACGTCACCTGTGTGCTCAGACTTTCCTAATTTTATAGAACTGTTTTCTTTTGAATTCAAAACAAATCATTCATAATTTAACCGCATTTACTTCTTTCTTTTTTAAGGAAAATTTAACCACGTTTACTTGTTAAAAGAAAAATATGTATCACTTAAGTGAATATAAATGGAACAACAAATATTGTTCCATTTATAGAGTTTGAATCGGTTTATTTGGATTGATACAATCTGACGCATATCTGATCCAAAAAGTTTAAGTTTGTCCAGGTTATGGGTCGAATCAAGTCGGGTATCACCTTTTTTAGTATAGATAAAGAGGATTCTTTCAAGTTTGTCCGATCTACATGATAATTTCAACCTGAAATTTGGTTGGATTGGATTCGCCGGCTCTAGTACTACAATTGGCTATTAAGGTTGATATGCTATGTAGATAATCATTCCTTCTGCTCTTTACAATAATTACAAATCTTGTTTTGCATGCAAGTGCAGCACAAAAAGCTTACTACAATAAGCATGCACTAGTTATCACGCAATAAGATTTGGTATGAACGTGAAGCTAGAGATGAGTTGTGGAATGAATCACATTTGGTGAATTATGCTATCATGTAATTCAATTCTATCAATTACATCTCACAATTTCAATTTCAAGAAACGTTACTTGCCAAAGAAAAAGAAGAGCTAAGGTACAAAATTAACCCAAAAAAATAAGAAATAGAAAGTGGCCAAAAGATTTGGCTGGTGTAGGGTTTCTGAGACCTACCAAAATATGATACTGCTGCTGCTGCTGCGGCCAATGATACACTTCTGCTTCCTTCTTTTCTATTCACCTTCCTCTCTAACTCTTTTTTTTCTTTTTTAAAACCCGGTTCCCATATACACATACAAGAATGATACGACGACTAGATGGATTTTGCTGCGACAAAAACTCCGATACCCTCCTCCTCACTGTCACATCCCTGGCTCAGTATATCACAACTCGGAGCAGCCCTGGCTGTGGCTCAGTGTAGTCAAGGCCCTCTTCTTCAAGCAGATATCGCTGTACAGCAACGGGAAGTCTAGCAATAGTGCGGGAACCCCTGGTGTGGTGGCCTGTTCCAACACATATATAAACCTGCAGACGCTGGTCTGCTGCCCTAGCGGTGCTCCTCAGCACGCTCAATTCATGCTTCAGCACCTGAATTGCTTCATTTACATGCAGCCCATGCAGGTCTATCATCCGCTCTTGTCCTCTCCCGTTGCCCTGCATTTCTGGACCAACTGGGTTCCTGAACACGAAATAAAAATAGCAACAATCAATCCCAGTAAAAGGGATAAACCATATGTATGGAACCTGAAAATTTTGGAGCAAAGTCGTGTTGAAAAATAGCTTTTATCTTCCAATGTACATTTACCAATTAAAACCCAAGTGAGCACTGATTTTCTTCATATTTTCCAAGATCCAAACAAAGAACAAGGGTATTGATTGAATATAAATATCAACCACAACAGGCATAATATTGCCATTCTATGCTAATCTGCATGCCATAATCATATATGCAAAATGTGCCTCTTCACCAATCACCTAAAACATTTCTTCTCATTTCTATAAGATGAACACTTATGTTAGAAGAGAAATAGGAAATTATTAGCTTGTGCACATTAAATAATTATCATGGATATGCAAAAATAAAAGGGAAGTCACGGAAAGAAAAAGAAAAAAACTCAGGAAGCACTAGAAAAATCCAAGAGAGTTGCACTCTGCAAAGTAAAACTAATTAGCCAGCAGGGAAGTATCTCAGTCCTCAGAACTGATAATAAGTTTGAAGGAAAAGAAGGGTAAACGTCACATATTTGCAATGTCACACACATCATGTAAGCAAGGTCAGATTAAGAAAGAGCAGCACGGAAAAACAAACCTATGACGATAGATAGACTCTTGCGCTTTCCCATGAGCTGCCTTCATTTGCACATTGTGCAGCTGCCCTTTCACACTCAGTTCCTTTGCAAGAGCCTTATTGCCAATTAGATAAGCTTGTCGAGCCTGTTTCAAAAATATAATAGTTGAGAAATGGAAGCTGGCGCACATCACATGCATAAAAAAGCTCAGCAATCAGCATATGTACTTGAGGTATTCAGCTGTGATTGAACTGATGTTCACTCAGTATAACACTGAAACCGCGTTTGTAAAAACCATTAAGCACGCATAGAACACCAAATGATAAATTACATGCTTAGTAAGCATGTGCTTCAAACTGGTGATTGTGACAGAACAATTCTTGCCATGTAGCACTGCAGTTTTTTTCCGAGACTATATATTATTCATCTTATATTTCCCTCAGAATAAGCCAGGTCAATTATACTGTTAAATTAGGGATGCCCAAGAATAGACTTCAGTTTGAAATAGGAATAGAAAGATTGAAGTACTTCTAAGATAAATCTCCAATCTTTATTCAAAATTATTATTGATTTTCATCAAGTTCAGTATATTCAATACATAAATGTATATTTTAAGATTCAGGAGTATACCGAAAAAAATAAAAAATGGGGCATAAAGGGAAAAAAAGCATCATAACGATACTTAATCTCTACAAAAATGGGAAAGAGGACAATTATTTAGGGTCGGTAGTACTAAAGATCATTTTGTACTGGAATGATAAAAAATACATCAAATGGTTACACAGAAGTAAATGAATTTAATTACAATCAATTATATCAAAAATGCAGTGTATATATGTATACCAAAAATAAAAAGAGAACTATGAGTATATTATTTATGGAAACAAAAACCATAGCAGTAAATTAGTTATAATCAACTGTTAAACAAAAAACAAAAAACAAAGAGAGAGAACAGAGAAGTTCAACAACATTATCTAATATAATATCATTACACGCCAACCAAATGTGATCGTACCAAGTTAGAATTTCTTTTATTACTAATTTGCAGCAATATTCCAGACCACTTACAGAGGGTTCAGCCCTGGATCACTTATTTAGATACCTATAATACCACATGCAGTTTCCTAAACCTGTTCAAGGTGTTCTTGTTAATACCAAATAGAGCAAAAAGAGACATAATTCTGAACTGCTCCATTGCAAAAACTCTTTGAAAACCTATAATGAAATACCTGTTCAAAGTACGCATTACGTAGACGTGCATGGTCACGAGCTTCTTCCCGCAGCTCAGAATACATGTTTGCTGTCATTTCAACAATGTTCAAACAAATATATATATATGTAGATTGTAGAAGGCAATGCCGCATATTCAATGGCCCTATAAATGCAGTTAATTTTAAAAGTAAGAAATATTACCCACTGCATCTCCAGTTTCAAGCCAAACAGGAGCTCCCCGAGCTGAACCACGATTTTGCAACCTGTCACCATAGATACCTCTCCCATGTCCAGCTCCGTTGTAAGTGCTAGCCAAAACATGAGAGCTTCTACTTGAGCCAATGTTGGCATCAGTAGAGCCATTCCTGTCATACTTCCACAGACCAGTATCCTGAGATGCCAATTTCCGGACAGCTGAAGCAAAATCTGTTGCACTGCCTCTGGAACCAGGGGAATTGGACTTGAATAGAAGCATATCATCCTTGTCAAAAGATCGATAAGGATTTCCGCTTTGATGGAAATCCTCCCCAACATATTTTGGTTGACCATTCTGACCATCTGGAACAAGTGCAGGGAAGTCCATAGCACTAAGATTGGGGGCTGACAAGGTCTTTGAGTTCAGATTCTGACTGAAAGCACCATCAACTTGAAGCTACAGTTTAAAACAAAAATGTACCATGAAATGCCCTAAATCAGAAGAAAACCATAAAGATATTCGAAGACTTGAATCAATAATATCTACCGCATCAATCATGAAAACTAATTATATCTTCAAGTTACCTAGCATTAAAGACTTAAACGATTCAAAAATAAATTCCATTGTTCCCATCAAAACAATGAACATAACACCTAGAACTAAAAATAGAAGAATGTACCAATCCTAAAATGGTTTGAGCAAACCCATGCCCAGTCCTTCCCTTCCAAAAGATGGGGGAAAGGGCCGAAAGGTATTGCTCACCACAGCTAACATACATTGCACTACAGAAAATTTCTCTGACATGAAGCATTCTGACCTAATCCAAGAGAGAGAAAAGAAGAGATGATTTTATATAAAAAGAAATCCCCAAGAGAAAATAGGGACAAAAAAAAAGTCTGACAGCAGCACAGGTTCAAAGAGAAGCATTTTTTCCCTTTATGTTGAACTTCAATTGAATATATGTTACATCACAATTCAACCTTATACTGATTTCAGTGCACACGAGTTTGTAAGTTAAAAATGGAGCTTCACTATTTCTTCATACAGTTAGAGACATGCAAGCTGCCTCAACTGCATATGCAAGTAATTTGGTACCAACCAAGCATACCTCTAGCTGAGTGAGCATCTCAATAGTCAGGTTTAAGTCACATCCATTGGTACAGTACACTTCTCCCAGGCTTTCAGCAGCAAAACCAGGAAATTGTGAAGCCAAAAACTCCAATGGGTTCATGTCAGTTTCATTGAAAATCACATTTTCACCCAACACATCATTCGTGAAATCATGTCTTGAAATTCCATTGTACAGAGGCCCTTCCATATCATTGCCAACAAACTGCTCACTGTTCACATTTTGCTTTTCCCAAGGTTTGCTTGACATATGCAGAAAACCAACTGAAGTCGGATCTTCCCCATAGGCTGATGAATATCTATACTTGTCTGTAAAGCTGTTACCATTCGCATGATGGGATAAGTCTTGCTTCTCATGAAATGTGTATCCACTGCCTGTGGAACCTGAAAAGCTTGACAGTTCACTGCCATCATGTAAGGACAAGCCTGCTAAAGAGAGGCTCCCAGCACCATGTGCCTCATCGTCTCCCATGACCTTAAAATCAGGAGTAATATCATCAGGGAGCTGGTGACGCCAAAATTGGTGCGCTTCGTCATCAGAATTGTTTGAAACAGAGGATTCTGATCGATCAAGCACTGCTTTTCCTATAACCCCAGAAGTAGAAAACCTTGATGTTGCCTCTGCTGTGCTGGAGCTTCCAGGTTGCGATCTGAGAGCAAAGGGTACAAACTCAGCTGCATTTGGATTCAAAGATGTTCCTTTGTTCAGGGCGCTTAGATTGGTATCATTTGTTTGGATCCTTTTCTTGGATAAGCTCATTCTTCACTAATATAAGTAAACGAAAAGTTTATGCACACAATATAAAGATTCTGACGGGAAGAACAACTCAGCCTGCAGTTGGCGTTTTTACCCAAAGCCTGTAAAAAAGTTCAGTTATTGATAGTCAAACAGGCAAATATCATAATACACCCACATTAAAGCACGCAGCATTCCAACCTAGCCACAGAAACCTCAAACACCTTATCTCAAATGGCACAAGACACCCAAAAAATGCAAAAATAAATCAAAAAGTATAAAAATTTAAAGAGAAATTAAAAAGCAACGCAAACTTCAGCTTTTAAAGTAGTAAAAATTGACATTGTCCGTAACAAGTAGAAAACAAAACTATAAAAGCAAGCAGCATATAAAATGTAGATTTCTACCCCAAAAGCTATATCAACCATAATACAAGTGATTATAACTACTGCAATTAGCTCAAATCAGTAACCAGTCATTTCCATAAATAGTACAATCCTCAACTACCTGGGCTTATACATCAGAATTCAGAACACAAGCACCAGCCACAATTAAACATAGTAGATAAGATTTCAGACAACAACAAAAAAAGGTACATCCAAGAAATTTACACGAACTAACTAACGGAAATCTTGTCATAAAGATAGCAGATACTGAATTAAATTAAAAACCACTCAATTATTACAACAAAATCGATAATTAACCCCCGAAAAGAACAATCTAACACACACACCAATACAACAAGCTACAAACAGAGCCCAAAACCACATCAAGCAGCGAAGGCGAAGCCACAGCCTCCCATTCGCGATAGATCTAATTCAATTCAACGGCGTAGAAAACAAAATCCAAACGAAAACGAAATGAAAATCTGAGATTGATACCTTTGCGGACCAAATCGAATGGATCCATGTGCAAAGACGACGAGGCGATTGGAGATCTGAGAGAGAATCGCGAGCGAGGGAAGCGTGTGCGCGAAAAAGAGACGATATTTTATTGATGTGTTGGGGTTGGAGCTGCTCGGGTTGCTGTTGATGAGACTCGCTCTGTTTCTCTCTCTAAATATATATGTCTGCAGTGCAGAGGATGAGGAGGAGACGGAGATGAGTGTTATCTTTGAGTTTCTCTCTCTAGAAAACAGCTGGTATTGTTTCGAACCGCACCACAGCTACTGCTGGTACTAACACAGCACCACCCACAAGATTATATTGAAAACAACACAACCCTTCGCCACTCGATTTCACTCTCTCTCTCTCCTCACTTTCTCTCTCTAGTACTTTCTTAATTGTTCGGTATATTTTAGTTACTATTGTAATTTAGTTGGGATTTGGACAGTAAAAACTTTATTGAATAATTAATGAACATGTATTATGAGTTTTTTTTAATGATTGAGTTGATTAGTAGTTGAAAAATCTTCACTTCTACCACCAAGGCGCTTGGGTCAACTGATAAGAGGTTGTTTCAGTTTAATCTTAGATTTCGAGTTCAATTCTCATAAAATGCAGTTGCAGTAAAACTTGGTAGGGAGAGCTTTGTTGCCCTTGTGGTCCTACCCGTCTCGAATGAGGATTAATCTGGGTGCTATAAAACAGCTTAAAGATGCCAACCGCGAGTTTTCATGCCCGCTCACGAACTTCATGGTTTAGACCAAAAAGAAAAATCTTCACTTCTGCTCCGAATTAAGAGGTGTAATTTTGTAAAAGTCATTGGCAAATTTTCTCATTTTGAGCTCAAACATGATACAATAAACTTTAAAATAGAGTAAAGTTCTTTTGTTCATAATTTTTCCGTCATAGTACTAAGTGGTTAATTTTCATAATTCAATTAATAAAATTGTCTCGTGTACATATATGTATATGGTGAACATTTATTTAAAAGTTGTTTAATTTTACGCTCTAATAAGTTATATTGAACTTATGAGAGGTAATTATCTCCGCTAAAAAAAAATTATCTCCGCTTAATTTATGTAGTTTCTCTTATTGAGTAAAGCAAAAGTTCCAAGTGAATATATAAATATTCACACGTTATTGATTTGTAACGAGTCATAGAACTAGAGACTAAGATTCACATGTGTGGTCTTGAGGCAAGTTAGAAAATACTCTTTGATAATAAAAAAAATATGTGCAACATGCACTATATTTAATTAGTTAGTGATGATATTTGTGAAATTCAACAAAACCACTGTAGTCAGTTGGGTCTAACAATTGTTAACGCAAGTTGCGTGTCTTTGTTCTTAGGCTTTCCATTTTTCTAGTGTATATCCCGTGCATCGCACGGGTAGTAAATTTTATAATGAAAATAATATTACTCTTATATAATTTCTCATACACTTATTTGAAACTTGATTTGTTTTTTAATATAAGAATATATAAACAATTATAAAATAATTTGTATCTTTCAAGTTCAACATATCATTTTTGAACATATCATTTTTGAAGTCAAAAGTTAACCATTTTCTAATGAATTTTCATTAAACTAA
>JAYMTF010002907.1:0-16678 GCA_036897485.1 Pelargonium nanum | reverse complement strand
GTCCCACTACGGGGAGGTGTAGGGGCATACGGTGCACTGCAGATATCAACGGCCAATGTCCCAGAGAGCTAAAGGTGCCAGGCGGGTGTCAGAATCCGTGCACGGTGTTTAAGACCAACATGTATTGTTGCACTCAAGGATATGGGAGTTGTGGGCCCACGACCTTTTCAAAGTTTTTCAAAACTAGGTGTCCCGACGCATATAGCTACCCGCAGGATGACCCCACCAGCACGTTTACGTGTCCCGGTGGGACCAATTACAAGGTTGTCTTTTGCCCCAGAGGAGGAGGATCTGGTCCTAATGATGGTGGTGAAGAAGTGGTGCCATTAGAGATGGTTGGAGAAGGTCGTGAATCGGAGTAACTCAGAGAATATTGGTGTGAAGTTTAAATATTCACTACTTGTTTGGTTTCAATAAAGGTGTTTCATGGTTTTCTCTTGAGAACCATAACGTGCCATTTTAATTTAGCTTTGTTCTATAGTTGAGAAGTGTAATAAAATTCAAATGTCAAATTCCTTGTTAGCACACTATTATATTTATGTTGGGAAAAGTTTTATCTTTGTCTATGAGTTGGTATTTAATTTGATTTCAAATTATTTATATTGTTTATATTCATTCTCAAATTATACTATTTTATTTTGAATTAGTATAATTCGTATCAATGTCGTTAAATTAGATTGGCGTGACAACTCTACTCACACTCTCACTCCCTTCTAAATACAATAAAATAAACGAAATAAGAAAAATAATCAATCAAACATTTTCTTAACCCTTGACGTAGAACTACAATTTGCATACGCAAACTTACGAATTTAGGTTAAGTTCGAATCGAGTGTTCCTTAAAAGTCGAGGGTCGGGCAAACCACACATTATGTACACAAAACTAGACATGAACCAAAAACAAATTCGCTTTTATTTTGAGTTGAAGCTGGGTTGGGTATATCTGAAAACCTTAATTGCCACCTCTTATTCGATCATTGGCGATAGACTTGATGTTTTGAACCCGAATTTCTAAGCACTTGAAATCTGATCCAACTGATTAGTCGAGTCAGATGAGATTTGTCCTATAAACATTTGAAGCAAACGTGCGAACTTGTACGAATTTACACATTCAGGGCCCAAAAGTGAAACACGGACCGACCCGATCCAACACGAGGTTTGAAACCCGAACAAACCATACCCGAACCCAATCCGATCAACAAATTGACACATTTAATTGGTGGGCCTACCTTTCACCAAAAATACGCGCCACTTTTCCATATAAACACCATAGATCCGGCAATTTCATTGCTTTTTTGTTCATATATCAACAGATCCAGAAAAAAATTCACAATCTCTCTGTTTCTCTGCGTCGGCTTCGAAAATGCCTAATGGAAAGCTCGAAGTCCTTCTCGTCGGAGCTAAGGCTCTTGAAAACACTGATTTTCTCTGTAAGTTTCGGTTCTATTTCTCCTTTTTTTCGGTCTCTGATCGGTTGTGATTTTCAATTTCAATGCCCTAGTTTGGTTTATCAGATTGATTTGATTTTAGCCTGTTTGTTTGCTATGAATCTGATGGGAAAAAGAAGAAAATTACTGTTAGATATTCATGATCTTTATAATGTCCGAGAAAATTGTCATTGTTCCACCAAAAAAATGACATTTTCGTGTTCTGAATTTGGTACATTTGAGATAAAAATAGTTTCACGGCATTTTAATTTTTTTTTTTTTGTAGGTGTAAAGCTATATCAATATATTGGGAAATTGGAAAAGCTTAGCACTGAGAATGTTTTATTAGGAGTAGGCTATGTTGCATAGACACGAGTACGAGATACAAAATTTGACATATATAGAGAAGACAATATATTATAAAATCACAGAATTATATGCTATGAACGTTCAATAATAATAAATGATATTCGTTGTGTTTTAAAGTGTTGGACACATTCCATTAATTCATATATATATATATATATAATGGGAGTGTCATACGCGTGTGCGCTTAAATTTACTGAAGAATTAGTTAGTTATGTATGAGCTTGATTACGATGTGTGCAAAAATTAGGTGGGAACCATGATACCACAAAAAAGTGCTTTATGAATTGATTTCTTAATGTGGAAATATTGTTTTTATTTTCTTCTCCTTTGCAATGAGCAGGTAACATGGATCCTTATGTTGTAATCACTTGCCGCTCTCAAGAGCAGAAAAGCAGTGTTGCTTCAGGTAGACCTCTATTCTACTTTAATTCTCAGTTCTCACCGCCAATATTTTTGTACAGAACAACAAAATCTTTACATATTTGGCGTTGTCGATTTATGTGTGGTGATTTTTTGTTGCACCAATCCTCTGAGAAATGCAGACTAGCAATGCTGAAAAACCAGCAATGCCTCTTTATAACTTTTGTGCCTAACTAGTTACTATGACAATCTTGTTTTACTCGTAAAAAAAGTTAGGTGCTGATATTGAGTATTGACAGCAATATTGAAAAATGGTCAATGATTTATGCAGGAAAAGGAAGTGACCCGTCATGGAACGAAAATTTTATGTTCACAATATCTGAAGGTGTTACTGAATTGTTTCTGAAAATCTTGGACAGCGATACAGGCTCTCAAGATGATTTCGTGGGAGAAGCAACGTAAGTGGCTGTACCAAACTCGTTATAAAATTTGGTTTCTTCGCTGAAATTGCTATTAGCTAAGCTTGAGATTTGCTCGTTATATGATATGCCATTTGTTTGATGATGGTTTCCAACTTTCTATTTCCACATTGTAACAATGATTTGCTCTTGTTTGTTAGTATTATTGACCTTGAGCATGCAATCAGTATGCACAAACTATAGATGATTTTGTGGGAGAAGTAAGTGGCAATACCAAATTCGTAACAAAATTTGGTTTCTTTGGTTAATTTGTTAATTGTTATTAGCTAGGCTTGAGATTTGCTCATTAATTTTATGATATACCTTTGGTTTGATGGTGGTTTCCAACTTTCTATTTCCACATCGTTACAATGATTTGTTTTTGGTTATCAAAATCATTTAGGTAGCTCTTGGATTAAAAAAATTAGGTAGCATTTGGATTATAATTGTTGTTCATGAATGAAAATCAATAATCTATCTCAAAAAAAAAAAAAAATCAATAATCGAAATGAAAATAAGATTCTCACTTTTCACGTTTGTAATCTTTTTCGTCGTGAAAATGACTCTGGAACTGAGATCTCATTTCCATTCCAATTTTTTTTTTTTTTTGTGAATCCAAACTATACCTGAATGAGAATGAGATTCACATTCTAAAGCCATTCTCACTAGGCAACAAAAAAAATCATATCCAAACATGAATAAAGAGAATTTGATTCTCATTTCAAGATTCCCATTTCAAAGTAGTTTTCTTAAACTTAAACGCCACCTTAGTATTATTGATCTACGCAATTGGTATGCACAAAAGCCTGCCAAGTCTGCCTAATCTTTGGTTTCATGATTCTTGCAGCATTCCACTAGAGCCAGTTTTCATGGAAGGAGAACTCCCACCCACAACGTACAATGTCGTCAAGGACAAAGAATATCGTGGAGAGATTAGACTTGGCCTTACCTTCATTTCTGAGGTGATTATCTATACATGTTTCTTACGTGGAATTATCTAACCTCTAATACCCATGAACAATTTAAGGTTTTATGGAGACTTGTGTTTGCTAATTTGATATTATTTAGTTTACTTTGAAAATATAAAAGTGCGCATAAAAGTGAGTGAACAAATAATAAAAAGATACAAAACCCAAATTCTGATGCCCCTTCTTATATTCATGGACATGACCCGGAAGTCGTGTCCCAATCAATCTACGTGAATTGTTTTGAGTTCTGATTGAAATGTTCTTGTGTCCGTAGTTGAATTTGAAAATATCTATGGTGATATTGGATAAGTTTGATCATTTCTCTCATTCGTCATAGAACCGAGAGTTGTGTTTTGCCCCACTCCATCTTATCAGCATAAGTTTGAGTTTGATTGATTGCTCTTCTATTTGTAGTGTTGATTTTGAGATACTACATTATTGTACGGTTGAGCTAATAGATGTTTTTATCGTTTCTCTCACTCGTTGCAGGAACGGCACGACCGCGGTTTTCGCAGGGAAGAAGAGGAGGAGATAGGAGGATGGAAACAATCTTCATATTAACTGAGCAAGTCTTGAAAAATAAATTTGCCTTGTAGTAGGGGACTTTAGTTATTGTGTCCAATGCCATATATTTATGTTGTGTTTCAGCTACTTTTGTTGATGTTCATTACTTGAATCTTCTTAAATACATAATATGTACTTTGTATCAAAGCCCTGCGGGTCAAGCCGCTACGAGTTTGAGTCCAAATTGTTAGTTTTATTTATGTTTCAATATTATTTTTTAGCTTTAGAAAAATTAAAAACGTGCATAATAGTGACATTCTATAGTACAAAACTCGAGTTTCAATAGCCATGTGCAACTTTTGGACATGATAAAAAAACGTATCATGCATAAACTTATTCGTAATACTCCACCCGTCTCAACCTGTGCACATGTGCAAAATTGGTCTCTATGTTTAGAAAAATTAAGGAGAAGTTTGTTATGCTATATATTTACTAGTAAGGTAAAATGAAAGTGACTCGACTTATCTATTAGGTAAGCCATACACTAAAAACGAGGTAATTTTAAATACATGGTTTTAAAAAATATCAAAACTATGTAGTTTTAATTTTTTTACAACAACTTAGTCAAAACTACGTCCTCTTGAGTGGCGGGCTTACATAACTTTAATTTAGTTACTTAGTATATATTGACTTCGTTACAATGCATATCCGTGAAGACATAAAAGAAAGCATACAACACTAAATTTTTTCTCAGAAGAAAACCAAGACACTCATTTTAGGCTCTCGTTCTAAGCCTTCTACTCATTTGTAATACACACTGGGAAGTAGGGTTGGACATCGGTTCAAGACCGAACTATACCAAATTCTTCTTAAAATGTGGACCAAAAATCAGATCAAATTGGATCAGTCCAAGAACCAAACCGAACTTTTTGAGAATGTGTAGAGTTTTGGGTTTATTTTGGGCCGGCCCAGTTCGTAGATCGGCCCATTAGTCGTCGTTGCTTTATATTCAATATTGTCACTCACATGGTCGGTGAATTATTATTTTTTGGCAGATAAATCATATATATAAACAATTTAGCTGCGAAAAGTTAGAAATTTTCATTAATCCTATATTCAAGGAGAAGAAGAGAGAGAGATCGATCCGAGACCCTACAGAACCAAAGGTTCAATAATTCACTCTTTTTACTCTGAATATGGTGTTCGATTCATGTATATCTGCATCCATATATATAGATTGCGATTTGGACCGTGAAAATTGTGATATTGATATTGATGTTTTCAATCTGAAGACTAGGGTTTGTGTGTTTCAGCCGATCGGTCGGTGCATGGGTTTTCTGTAATTGATCTTCGATTAATCATTTTTCATGGGTTGGGGGTACGGTTTATTGGAAATTGTTTACGAACGGACCTGAAATGTGCTTGATTTTCTTCAAGTTGATAATTTACCATTTGGGTTTTTGAGTTTGTAGTGGTTTTGATGTAACGGGGCAAACTAGATTAATGGGTTTGTGTCCTATTATGGAGTTTTTTTGGGGCAAATATCTGTGTAAGAATTGGGATTTAGGGTTACTCAGTGTTTTTGAGCTTGGAGTGGTTAGGATGTAATGGGGGACAATAGGTAGTTTGTAATGCGTATGCGCTTATCAAGTTTATTTGGTAAATATCTATCATTTTCGAGCTTGAAATGGCTTGGATATAATGAGTCGAAGTAGATAATTCGGAGTGAGTTTATTTAGTGAATATATGCATAAGAATTGAGATTTAGGGTTCAATGGTTAATCAGTGTTTCTGAGTTTGAAGTGGTTTTGACGTGAGGGGGTAAAATAGATAACTGGGAGCATGTGCGATTATAGAGTTTGTTTAGTAATTATCTGCATAAGAATTGTGATTTAGGGTTCATCGTGTTTTTGAGTTTGACTTGGATTTGATGTAACTGGATAAAAATAGATAACTCAAAACGCGTGTGATTATCGAGTTTATTTAGTTAATATTTGTATAAGAATTGAGATTTAGGGCCAATCGGCTTCTTTAGTGAGTTCGAAGTGGTTTTGACTTTTGAGACGTGAAAATCAAATGTGATGTATCTAATTGCAACAACCTTGAGTTCTCTGTAGAGTTAAAGCTTAAACTTTATCTTTGGCATGTTAGGGCATGTGAAAATCTTGGTTTTGGATAATGGAATATTACTGTATTACCAACATTTTTGGTAGATATTCGGGTGCATATATGCTATTGTATTCGGTATATATTCTGGCGTCATGGGGTAGAAACTGAGTTTGTCTTTCAACGAACTATTTTCTTGTCTTCTGCGCATAGCTTTTTCATGTGTAGTTATATTGAGTCATATTTTCTTTTGGGATTGAGCATATATTAACTATTTAGGACTGTATTTGTGCTCAGATGGCGTTGCAAGAACAATTGAATAGGTTCAAAAGGCAGCAAGAGAGGTGTCAGACGACACTTAGCAGCATTGCTGCCAAAGCGCCTACTAGGGCTGCAACAACTCAGAAGTTCACGCCGCCACCTCCTTCAACTATTACAAAATCTCCTGCTCCTGCTATCAAATTCTCAAATGATACCGAGAGACTTCAGCACATCAATAGCATACGAAAAGGTCCTGTAGGGGCTCAAATCAAGCGTGTTATAGACCTGCTTCTGGAGGTGCACACTAAACTGTTCTCTTTTGTTCTCTTAGCATCTTCTTCTACTTAACAGTGTTCTTGTTTCTGTTTGTAAATATGAAATATATGTATATTGGACAAGTGATGTATTCTGGCTTTACTATGCGATAAATTATGAATTAGGCACCTGCTGAAGGAAACTAACAAACTGTTACGTGTTCAATGTCAAAATCGGTTTTCTTTTTGGGGGGTGGGAAGATGAGTTTGGGATTTGGTATGATGGCTTTTGGACAGTATGATTAGGTGATCTTACATAGACGGTCGTTGAAGAATCAAGATTAGTAGGCTTAAATTGTTCGTGGATGAATTTGTGTTGATAAATAAAATATTATAGTGGGAGCAAGACAAAATTGGGAAGGAAAAGAAGATAAGAAACCCATATGGAGATATGAAGAAAATATAGTACTCCCTCCGTCCCATAGTGAGTGTCTTGTTTCAAGCATTTTTGTCTCACAATGAGCGTCTTCTTTCTTTTTTCGGAAGTTGTGTATGAAATACCAATATTATCTCCTATTATAAGTTAGTTAGTATCCCTTAAGATTGTCACAACACATGTTCATGGGGTTACTATAGGAAAGTACAATACTGACTTCTCCTTAATTATTCTCAAAATGGAAAACAAGACAGTCATTTTGGGACGGAGGGAGTATTTAAATAAATCGGAATTGCTCTCAAGATATGTAATTTCAGCTTTGTTTGACATCCAATTTGAAATATATGTTTATTTTGCAATCAGCAATGGTTGTTATGATTAATGATTGCTTTGCTCGAATTGTTTTAAAAGTATATATCTGTGTAGTAACCTACTTCTCTATGAATATATGCAGACTAGACAATCCTTTACGCCAGAGCAAATTAATGAAGCATGTTATGTTGATGCAAATGCCAATAAAGCTGTCTTTGACAGTTTGAGGAATAACCCAAAAGTTTACTACGATGGCAGGCGCTTCTCTTACAAGGTAATGGTCAAACTCTGACAGATTGGGACTTTTTGGTTTTTGTATTTAGGTAAATGGGTAATAATGAGTATCTCTCCTCTTTGTCTACAGTCCAAGCATGATCTGAAGGACAAGAGTCAACTACTTGTCTTGGTACGAAAATTTCCAGAGGGCATTGCGGTCATTGATCTCAAGGATGCATACCCAACTGTGATGGAAGATTTGCAGGTAAATTCGATTTATCCTCTTTTTATGGGGAAAAAAACTCAAGTTTGAAAGGAAAGTTAGCGATATGTCCAACTATGTTATGTGACACCGAATGTTAGGCTCCAAAGTATATACAAAGTCATAGAATGGGGTAGCAGAATTGCAAGATGCTTTCAACATGTGTAGCGTAGAGAGACTTGTGATTCTGTGAGGAACGACGAGAGAATTGAGTTGGGAGAAACTAAAGGGATAAGGGTAGACCTAAGTTAACATGGAAAGTAGTGAGGAAAAACATGATTGCACTTGGCTTAACTGAGGAGATAGGATTTGATAGGATGAGTGTTGGAGGAGAATTCACGCAGATGGATTCAGAGTGCCTGCCCCGACATTGTTCAGGAAATGGCTTGGTTGCTGTTGTTGTATGAAAAAAAGTCTAATGTCTTCTTTGGCAGCTGTTGGTAGAGTGCCAAGCCTTGGGCGTATAGTTTTTAGTACTCGGTGCTTTTTTACAGTGATAATCAATTGCAGTCCTTATTTTTGCTCTCATTTTCATAGAAAAATATATGCTAGTATTAATTACCAGCGCTCTTGTAGGCCCTGAAATCTGCAGGTCAGATTTGGCTTCTATCGAACTTCGATTCACAAGAGGACATTGCATACCCAAACGATCCCAGAGTACCCATTAAGGTGGACGATGACCTCAAACAGCTTTTCCGAGGAATCGAGTTGCCTCGTGACATGCTTGACATCGAGAAGGATCTCCAGAAGAACGGGATGAAGCCCGCAACCAACACTGCGAAGAGGAGGGCAGCAGCGCAGATTCAGGGAGTATCGTCAAAGTCCAAGACTAAGAAGAAGAAGCACGAGATTAGCAAGAGAACCAAGCTAACCAATGCTCATCTTCCCGAGCTCTTTCAGAACTTGAAATGATAGCTGAGAATGCGAGGGTGGTTGTTTCTGTGCTCTCAGGTTGCAATATCCTTCAATAAAAGTTGCTGCTGGGTTCGCTAAACCCGAGTGCTTGTATCAGATTTGTAAATAGATAGTGTCCTAGGGTTTCGATTTGAAGATAACCCAGATCTATCAGATGAACAAAATTGGAGGACCATTGTAATGCTATTTGTGTACTATGTAAACTGTTGACGAGGACAAAGCTTGAGACAAATTTGATTAAAACCTGGAAAGCAATTGTAAAAGTTTTAAGGTGTTTTTGAAAGTGTTTGCTATGCGCATCAATCGAATTTGTGTATTGAAACTGTTGTACATTAAACAAGACGTTACCCGTCAAAATCAATCAAATTTGTGTATTGATAATGTTACCCAATCAACTTAGTTTTAGACTATTGACAATCAACTCAATGACATAGTTACCGGTTAAATTATCTTTTAAAAAATATTGTTATACCAATCAAGCGAGTTAAAAGCAAAGCAATGATCTGATCACGAGTTAAAACTGTATAGTAATGATCCAACCACAAGAAAAATTTATTATTTTTAATAAAGTTCATTACTATTTTTATCATGCGATTTTTAAAGACACCTTTATATTTGACGACTGAATTTAACTATAAGAAATTTCATTGAGTGATGTCCTAAGATTTGAACCCAAGTGTTGAATGTCATTGTGCTCTTTGTTTTTTAAATAATAAAATATATATTGTTGATATCTTTATATTTTTGTTTTGTTTTAATGTGGCGCCAATTTATAACTACCATTTAAAATTTGGGAATTTTTCTGGTCCATCCATTTATAACCACCGCCACACCAACACAACCTGCCTCTGCAAATTGAAATGCTAAAACCCTAACATCTCATATTTTTCCGAGAAAATAAGTGAAAATCAGGAAGAAAATGCTCATCCAAGCGCTTAATCGGAGTCCATCTCCGAGCTACCGTCTCAGCCATTGTCACCGATTCCGGCAAAAGTCGGTTTCTCCTCATTGTGTTTCTTTATGCGGTGAGTTTCGCTCCCAATTCTCTACTGTTTGGTTGCTAAGAAAGTTGGACAAACAAAATTGAAAGTTTTCTTGTGCGATTGTCAGCTGGGGAGAGGAGGTTTTGCAGGTGGATTTGTCCGAAAATGTCACTTCCAGTAGCAGAGAAAGTCGATTTTCCAGGTAATTTTGTTTGGAAACCCTACGTTTGATGTGGTTTTTCCAGTGAATGTTGTTGAGTTTATTTTGTTTTATAGTTTTTGGATTGAATTTGGCTGTGAACACACGTATTCTGCGGAGAAAGAACCAGGGGAAGGTTTTGTCAGTGTCGGAGGGGCGGAGCTCAAGTGTCAACATGAAGAGGAAAAGGTACGTGGTGAAATTATAATGCATTGTTGAGAATCTGCAAAATTTGCTCCTCAATCTCTACATTTCAAGGACTAGATTAGATAGAATGTGACTGTTAATTCTTCGTTTGCTAGCTTATGTTCTGCTTAACTGAAAATTTCGAGGATATCTTGTTGGTTTGATGGCTTGTGAGCTTCATAGATGGTCTTTATGCGGTCTCTAGATTTGTGAGGACATTTTCTTAATTTAACTTGAGATGGTGTTTCGGACTTGGGATGCAGGTTGGGGGTCATATGTGTAGTTGAGAACGGAAAATCTCATCACATTGGCGGGATATTTTTATTTTGCACATAAAATTTGTGGAACACATTTGCTAGTTAATTCTTTTGTACATTGTGGGATATTTTGATTCTCAATGTTTCACGGACTAGACTAGATATAATATGATTGTTAATACTTCATATGCTAGATTATGTTCTGGACTTGGAATTTGGAGCATATCTTGTTACCTTCATAGATGGTCCTTTTGTAGTCTTTAGATTGGTGATGATATTTTCATAATTTATATTGGGATGTTGGGTTTTGGACTTGGAATGCATGTTGGGAGGCATGTATATTAGAGTATGGATTTTTGTCACATTTTTTTTGAGATATCTCTATTTCATACAGAAAAGTTGTGGAACACATATGTCTTCTCAAAGCAAAGGAGGATATATCAGATGAGGAAGAGAAAGATATGCTGGATTATCTTTTTACATGCCAATATCAAATGGGTGGAATTATTACAATATCATTAGGTGAGATTCTGCTTCTTCTTTTTCATGCATTGTTAGGCATTAAATGCAGCTAGTTTTTGTTGGTTGATAACTGGGTCTGTATGTCTGATCCTGCTTGTTAATATTAAGCGGGTAATATAATGTTATGAATTCCCATGTAAGAATTCTTGTTGATTATTATAGTTCGATAGCTACTGGGTAATACCAAACTCTATCTAAACAAGAAATTATTGTAGTTCGACACCCACAAACTTACCTGTAAGTATAGCTGATCATATCAATCAGATGATCCCAACAGCTACCGGGTTTAAAAATTGTCCAAGGCACACTGACACATGCACTCATATGCCATACAAATTAAGCAATCTGTCTTTTATTGGGCATTTATGTACATTTTTCTATGGTAGGTCGTCTCTCTGATCAAAATGTAGAGAAATACACGCATGCTATCTTCCTACGTTTTCAAAGAAAGGAAGACATTGCCAAGTTTTATGAGAATCCCTACTACTTGGGAGTTCTTAAGGAGCACGTAACACCCCACTGCCATGTATGGCCCAACATGTAAACACCAGCTCTCAGTTCCTTTGAGTTTTAGTTTCCCGTAGAATGAACTGTATTGCTGATAAATTTATAATATGCAACTTATTGGGCTTGCACTTTCTGTGTAACTGCAGGGGTTTCTTAACGTGGATTATGAAACTGAAGTAGAGGATGACATTCTTCCTATATTCAGGAAAGGGGAGGTTAGAGTTGAATCCAACATACTAACTTTGTGTTTATAAATGTGATGAAAATTTGCTGCTTTTATATTACGTATATTGTTATGTCAACATTCCAATAATTGCACGTCTACAAATATAAACTAGTGCTAGTGATGCAAAAGCAATCTTAATATCACAATATGATTGGTTTTGTTTTTCTGAATAGTGCCTTGGTTAAGTGATTCAAGTATCCAACAATAATCCAGGAACTGATATGTTACTCGTTATGACAGGAATTCAACTATGGCTTGGAGTTCATTCTCCTTCTTTCCTTTGTTGATAATGCATTGGATGGCCCCGTAGAAGATGCATTGGATTCGCTAGAAAAACTGACAATGGAGTTTCCATCCTTAATTGTCCAATCTACTCAAGGTGTTTTTGAGCTGAAAGTCTTTAATACTTTCGTCCTCTCTGGATTTTCGTCTGCCTAATTAAGAATATGGACAGGTTTTAGTTTACATGGATTCGATTTATAATCATATATAATTTCTTACTAGCATTTCACTGTCAGGTTTTAATTTTAACGACAGCAGTAAAGAATTTACACATGGAGTGGTTATACGATTTCGATCACGTGAGCCCTCATTCACATTCTGTAGTTATATGATTATATCCTATTTGCTTCTAGTTGACTGGTTCTTTCTGGCATATTTTGCAGTTGATGCCTTTGAGATATTTCTGGGCAGCCTAGAGTACAGAAATGTAAGGAGCCCAAACTAATGATTTGTATAATAATATTCCGAATTAGTTTTACTTGGGTTAATGATGCAAAATGCAAAAGAACTACAATGAAGTATGGTCACACATTCTACACCTTTAGTTGCAGAACTGAACTCATGATTAATGAAACTTATGAAAGTTCTAAAGGACTTAAAATAGAAAAATAGCTGAATGTTTCTAGATTCATCATATTAAAGCCTTTCTCCAGTTGCAATTTTAGCTTTTGCTTGTTTATGTATGGCAAGATAATAAAATATCTTAAATTTGTAAAAACAGATGTGGAGCTCTAAGTTCCAGCCGATAATCCAGAATACACTTTCTGTTCATTTTTCTGTTGACCCTGTGGGCACTGAGCTAATGTAGTCGAGATCCTTGCATCTGGTATGTTATTTTCGTAATTGAAATAGAGGGGTTTGTTTAAGAGTACATATATTGATATATATAGTATTAAACATTAAATGTTTACAGGTCTCGAACAGGCTTTTTTTTTTTTGTGTTATGCATTTGAAGAATAATCATGCAGGTACAATATTTTCCTTTATTTCTCTTAAATATGTTTATTACTCTTAAAGTAGTTCTTTGTCTGCTTAAAATTCTACAACGTATGTGCATAAAATTTGTTTTTGAAAGCCTGTTTTCGTTGTCCAAGTGAAAATATATGGTATATTTGTATTTTCGGTCAGTAGCGGGTGCAAGGTACTGATCTCTCTTCTACAAAATCCCTGTAGGAAAGCAACATATTTTGGATGAGTCAAACAGTCTAAACAGCTCCTCAAAGTTATGATACAGAAAATGGTAAATAATATTAAAGGCTATCTTCTCTTCTACTTTTTTCCATTCCTTTTTTGGTCTAATTAAGTGATTAGATATTAGAAATTTCCATGTAGAAGTGACACATGTTCCCACATGCTTAACTGCTAGCTAACTTTAGGTCTTGTATATGCTACTATTTTAATAAAAGAAATAAAATAATGTAGAGCGACTATTATATAGTCCTTTACATTCTCATTGTTTAATCATGAAAGTTAGTTCTTGGAATCCTTCCAAATGTATTGACTTCTTAGAGAGCAAATAGTAAACACACATAAAAATGAGACTAAAATATTGGTTGTATTTTCTTATTTAAATACCAACTCTCCTTGTTGTTTGGTGGCTATGCATGGAATGGCATCCAAAAGTTTACCCCACTGTTTTGGCTGCTAGTATTTTAAAAATGAAGCCAAAATGAGTGACCTGTGCTGATGTGCTTGAATTTGACTTCTTTTATATTCCATTACAGTTCTCAGAGTCATATTATGCATATATACTTTTAGTCGGTGACTGAAACTGACTCAATTTGCCATCTGACCTTTTAATTTTATTTAAAACTAAATGTGCCCATGACTATGATGCAACATAGTATTATTTTATTCAGATAAAGTAAATTATATAACTCCCCTTGCCTGAATTCGGCTGGACTGTCATGCCGGAAAAGGGAAAATGAATTCAGATTACTAAAACTAATGTAGTTTTGCATCCTTTATAATGTTAAGGGAAAATTACTGATAAGTACCTTATACTTAGCCCCATTTGCTGATAGCTTCCTACATATATATATATATATAATTTATTTTTTTCTACATGTTAACCAACTCCGTGTACTTTCAATTTTTCATTACTGTCATGTGCTCTCATCATGTGTATGACACATGATCTAAAAAAAAATCATTCAAAATACCCGTTATATCTATACTATCACCGTCAGTTTCACATTGCCAAAATGAAAATTTTAAAATACAAAGAGTTAGTTGTCGAAAAGAGAAAGTATAGGGAGCTATTTCAAGTGGAGTCAAGTATGGAGTATTTATCTGCAATTTTTCCTGAGGTTGAACCATTCCATTGAATAAAAAATTATTACACTTCTTGAAAAAAAAAAACTACTTACATTATATTTCAACCGTATCTATCATACATCATTATCTAGAAATGAGAAAGAAGAAATGATTTGACACTAACAGCTGTGATATCACTACAAAAACACATCAAATTCTCAAAAGACTATTCAATTATGAAGTGGGTTTGGTCCCGCTGGAATTGATCGGTGAGAAACTTCATAAACTGGGTCGGATACATCTTTGCTAGACTGCTCAGGAGCTTTTGCGGAGAGTTGCCACCGGAACCTGGTATAGAATTCAGGTATAGCCGCCTCCTTAGACTCTTCACTCGGCGTTCTGTGGATGTTGCGGCAACTTGAGAGTTGGCTGGTTGCAAGTAAGATCATGAAGATGAGAGGTGCTAGCTTATGATTTTGAATTCCCATGATGAGAAAAATAGGAGAGTTTGGGCAAGAGGAGGCAGGCAGGTGGGAAGTCCTTTAATACAGGATCTGGCAACTTGTGGTGAAGATAGAGACAAAAGTTGCATTTAATTATATGGAAATGACAGAAATGCCCTTTTAAAAAAATCATAGTGTCTTGTCATCAGTAGGGAAATGAATATTATGCATCTAAATTGTCCTTGGTACTTCTCTGATGCTCTCTAATCTTGTGATGCAGGTCTTTTATAGAAGAAGCAAGCTCTTTAGAGCATTTCGGATTGTTTTATGAACATGGTTGGTGGTACATTTCTATCTAAGAGCACATTGTAAACTATACATAACTTGTTGATTTATTTGGGAGATTCTGGTTTCGGTATATTGTGCTTAGTCCAAGGCTATTGTAGTCCTTTGCATATCTGTTGAGTGCTAATGTGAAAAACCGTTTTCTGGACGGCGACGAGGGAGTTGACTTTACACTAATTGAATTGATCACTTGCACATATGGGTTTGATAATTTATCTAGTGCTATAATTATTGGTGAAGACTTTAACGAACATGTGGCAAAAGAGAACAGTTTCATGAGGTAATGTGCTCCATTTTCCCATTGTCTGCTTCAGCTCAGGATCTTGTTTCCATGCCATTATTGACTTGCAGTTTCATTGGACAGAGAAGAAAAGCCATTATGAAACTGGATTTATGGTTATCTATCATTCTTATTGAAGACAAGACAGTGTTGGCACCTATATAGAAGACAATACCAAACAATAGACTCCATCTTCAAGCTCATACAATAGTTCCAGTTTTGCAGGTAACAATACTGAACTAAAGCACATATATTTATTGTTTTAGTTCTCAGATGTGTTGTTAATGGTTATAGATTGTGGGATATTTTGAGTAATTTTGGGTGCTTAATGTTAAATTTTTTGCAATAGTATTAGAAGTCGAGCCTTGGCGCAACAGTAAGGTTTTTGCCTCGTAACCTCTTTGTGAAACAGGGGTTAGACTGAGTACAAAAAAATTACTCTACCGAACCCTACAATAGTGATTGTGGGAGCCTCATGCACTCAGTCGCTCCTTGGTTCACCTTTTTCGTTCTTCCTAACTGTAGATAGACCATTTGGATTCAAACTCGGGCTCTGAAAAGTGAACCTTACCCACATTTTGGGATTTTGGGTTGCATAAATATATCCGGTTAATTTTTTAGTCGGGTTAGGCAATTGGTACTAAACAGTAAACCCGCATTTTTTATACATAAAACCCACAACCCACTTCTCTTAGAAGTTACTTGAAATAGAATACAATGAAATGAGAACTATTTAGGAGGATGATACAAAAATCACAGTGATATGGTTGGTGAGAAATTGCTTCCTTAGGTGGTAAATAGAGAGAAGTGTTTGAAATGTAGAAAATTCCATAGAGAAGAATGTCATTTTCCAGGAATATCTTGCACTGATTCAATGAAAATGACACTCTCAGTGAATTAATAGTGAAAATTAAGACCAACCTTAGCTCATTTGTGAAAGAGGCACATTGGTTGTTAGCTCATTTTGATACCTATCTAGCCATCTTCCTCAAAAGCCTACCACATAGGACCAGGTGTAACGTGGCGTTCATAATTGGGTATGGACCGATTTTTTGAACCGGGTTTTGTTCGGTACTAGTTCAAATTCTTTTTAAACCATTTTGTTTATACTCTCTGTTTCGAAATGAATTATAATTTTATTTTCTAATCTCTATCTTTAAAAAAATGTTTAAAATCAGTTCATAATAAACTTTTCACGTACACAAATGATCATCTTCAAAATCTTGCAATTATAAAATTCCCATTTGTGTTCAACCACATTTTTCAATGAGTCTGATAGTGATAGGGAAGAATGGATAGAGAGATGTTAACATACATAAACAATTATATATATATATATATATA
>JAYMTF010002906.1:0-16683 GCA_036897485.1 Pelargonium nanum | reverse complement strand
AATGAAACTTTGATTTTCAATAAACAATATGTTACAACCTCATTTCTAATCATGTTGACAATAGTTGTCATTAAAAGCTTTTACTCCCGTGCAACGCACGGGATAACAAACTAGTAAAATAAAAATAGCTTGTGAAAGACTTATACATCATGACAGAAACTACAAATGTATATATATATATATGGATTGAGGAGTCTAAGCCAAGATTTATTTGACTTAGGTTAAGCCACTAATGAGGTGATGACACCTCATTAAAAATCATGAATCCGGGCGAGTCGCTCCGCTCCCACCAATTCACTTGTGTGAGTATGGGTGAAATTTAATGAGATGTCATCACCTCATTGGTTTGGCTTAGCCCAAGCCATAAAATAGTTGACTTAGATTCTTTATTCTCTCTCTATATATATATGAGAATAAGGAATCTAAGCCTAATTATTTTTTATTTGGCCTAAGCCAAGCCAATGAGATATTGCCACCTCATAGAAATCACTTGTACCCACCCAAGTGAATTTGTGGGAGCGAAGCGACCCGTTGGATTCAAGTTATTTGAATGAGGTGTCATCACCTCATTAGTGGCTTAGCCTAAGCCAAAAACTAATTGACTTAGATTCCCCAATATATATATACACACACACACACACATCAGCAAGTACTATTGATTATAAAATAAAAACTACATATCGCACTATGTTAACAGACTTTGAAAAACTAAAATTAACAGAAAGGGGCAAGAGGAAGTAAAGAATACGTCTATTTGGATGTGTGGTTTCCCTCTTTGGCATTGGTTCCTCTTTAAATTTTAGAAGATGAATGATTCTTGAGCAATCGTGTTTCACTGTGAGTCGCTTTATCTCCCACCTCAGCACTCTCTCTCACGTGCGAGTTTCACATTTTTCTTTTTATCGGTGAGCTCGACATGCGCACAATAGAGGGTCTTTTTTAAATCGGCACTCCCCCTCATGTGTATGCATTTTTTCTCCACACGTGGGTCGCTGTAGACATGTCCATCTGCAAGCGGGCCGCAAAACCACATGGGGAAACAGTATAAACAGGCCAACTTTGGGCCAAACCAGTTTTGATGCCATGTAAAATTCCAATAACGGGCTACACATAATGACTTGGGCTTCCACTACTAAAATGTCAACCTTGTTAGTATGTTTCACTTGCATCATTTTATGTAGTCATTTTATCTTATATTTAATCAATGTGGGCCACTTTTAGTCACCACTTCAATATGTTTGATCTGTGTCTTTTATTATTCAGGTCAAAATAGACACACTAGATTTGTTTTATGAAATGAAGATCACAACACTAGGTGAAAATCTTAAAAAGATGATGAACATTTTGAAGAATGAAAAATTAACGAAGAAAATCAAATAGCCTTTGAATCATTCTTGATAATGAAGCCAATTTGATGCCCTTGATCGTACTAAGTAAATTCCATAAATATTTCTCTTCATTATTCGTATACTGGTGAATATTTAGAGGTTCGAATCTCACTAACTATAATCTAAAATGGAATAACACATGCGTTAAGTGAGAAACCAATAATGATGCACTTGAATTTATCTCGAGCGTGTGAGTAAAAATTTCTCATAGGGAAATAGAGCACAACAAATATAATGTAAAGAACGAAAGTAGAAAGATTCAATATTTCATCCATATATGGAAATGGTAGTGATACTCACAAACCAAGTTCATGACATGGCAGCGCGTGATTGGCCAGTTGAGATGTGGTTTCTACCATAAGGATCATGGTGAGTTTAGACCCTAGTCGTATGAACACACCGTCCGTGGGCATCGAGTGAGTTTTGAGACATATGTGTGTCCTTCAAATATCGTATGTAGTATGAGAAATTTACGGAACGCCAACTGCTCCAGGTAAGATTTTAGTGTCTTGGAGAGGTAAGGAGTCTTGAATGTGTCCCGATAAGGTGGGGAGCCTTGAGTATTTTTCGGTGAGACAAGAATTCAAGAATGTGTCTCAGTGAGGCGGGGAGCCTTGAATGTTTCCAAGTGAGGTAATGAGTCTTTGGGGCTAAGAGAACATTGATTCCCTTGGAGGAACAGAGACATTGGGCACCTTAAAGGTGTTGGTGGCTCCTTCTTGGATGTCACATTTCCACGAGTCAAGGTAGCGCTTCGAATGTCACATTTCTCCTTATTATTTTTCCACTTAGTTTGTGATTTTTCATGTACCATCAGTTGTTCCATTCCTAGTGATATTGATTCACCAAATCATCTCAGAGTATCTTATGTCAATCTTTCTTCTTTTTTGTTGCACGTGACCTTTACATGTCAATTGTAAAGTATGATATTTTATGGTCAAGTGGAAACCAATGTCGAGAGGATTTCATTTTTGTAAAGTGGGTGATCATGAAGGCCAAGACGAATGTGTGATATTTTTCGTGAGGGATGACCTTAGAAGACCTTAGAAGCCAAGAAAAGAAAATGAGAATTTTGTAATGTGTTGATCCTTGAAGCTAATGCAAAGATAATATGTTTCATGTGTTGGGTGGTAAGAGTGCATTTTGTAGTGTTTTATGGGTGTTGGAGGTGAGGACCAAGAGAATAATTTCTTTTTTGAAATGTGTTGATTAGGTTTAAGATTGCAAGGCCAAGACAAACTTCTATGGTGTGGTGAGAGTTAATATTAGAAACCAAGACAGACCCCAAAAGCATGGAGCAATTATGCTAATGAATGATTGTCATGCTTGACAAAATGGATTAAGTCTGCCCAAGAATCGATCGTTATGTCCGAAAGTATGGGTCGACTACCGCCCTTGCCTGAAGAGTGCATGGGTCGTACTGACTTCTTCAAAAAGAGAATCCAATAAATTAAAATTAAAGTAGCACGTAGAAAGATAAAAGATTTTATGATTTTCGTCTAAGACCACTGAAGCTTAAGACCGCAAACATCTCACGCTCGCGGAAGCCACCAGAAAATGAACGTACATCATCAGCACGTGCTAGAGCCTCATAGCAAGAAACATTTGCAACGTGTCGTATCCTCGCCCGCACGAGCCATCTATCGGGTCATCCTTCATGACCCGTCATCTCCTTGTCCGGGTGAGTATTTCGGGTCACCATCCATGACCCATTTTTTCCTTGACCTAACGAATCACTTTGTCGATTCCCAACGAAGAGATAACACCTTTCAGAAACGGGCTCCTCCCAATGCATGGAAAATTCCACTCTTCTCCAAGCTTTCCTCGACGAGGTTCGCCGAACCTTTCGTTGTGGCCCCACCAAGGTTCCTCTTGACGTACCTCTGTCGGTCGCTAAGCCTCATGCACCGGTGAACTAGCCTATGCCACTATCGTCGAGGGCTATAAGGTGTATATGGAGGCATAGGTTCATATCAATTGGAAGGAAGTGTGTGGTTAGAGCTAACTATTCACTCGCACAAATTGTATACCGTGATCTTCATCACCATGATGTTTCAATCAACCAGGAGGTGGCATTGGAAAAGATGAATAGCCATGTTGATAGTTGGAAGACCCAAGGGCCCCATGTGAACCCCTTTGGCCATCATTCCCGCTCGAGCGCCGTGTCATTACCTTCTTCAAGGGCCAAGAAACTTACCAAAACGAACTCTCGACTATCTTGGTCGTCTCAGACATCTCATCCTCCCCAACCGTTTGATAGTTCGATTTCATATCAAACTAATCATGCCTTCAAAGTCCTATTTTCACCATCTATTGTATTGTTTTCTCATCATTTGCATCATGTTTTGCTCACATTTTCCCACTCTTGCTCTTTGTTGGATATAGTGTAAAATCACATCTTTATTCTTGGTTTTAGGACTCAAATAGCACATTTTATGAGTTCGGGTGATTTGCACGTTGTTTTTCATTGTGGTTTAGGTGCATGTGCAAGTAACTCGAGCTCAGGAATGAAGAGGGAAGAAAAGGAAGGCAAGAGAATGGTCGCAAAGTCACGACTATGCTTCCATCATAAAATGGCACAGTCGTGACTCCGCATCAACAAAAGTTGATAGGCTGCAGGATAGTCCACAGTCGTAACTGTGACTTCCATCAGAAAATGGTCAAATCGCGACTCTGCTCAAGACTGAAGAAATTTTTTAGTGCAGAGTCGTGATTGTGCCTTCACTTACACAGTCACGACTCTGCAGATCTGATGTTATTTTTGAAAATTTGTATAAATACTTTATGTGGCATGATTTTCGAGGCATTATGGATATTTTGCAGTTTTAGCCTACATTAGAGTTTTTAGAGAGAGAAAATAGTGAGAGAAGGTGTGGTTTGAGCTTGGAACTTGAAGATTTGAAGAAAACTTCATCATCCATGGTCATTCTTTCTCTTGTAACATTTATCTTCTCTTTCTTATTGTTTTGGATTCTAGAAAGCCCATATGTATTGGAATATTTGATATTGATGAATGAAATGTTGAATGTTTTGTTTATTAGTGTTATTATTTCATTATGAGCTAAATTCTAGTTGTGTAAGCATGATTTTAACCTAGGGTTTTGAGGTGTGAGAATGAAATTTGTGTATTGCTTGATTGACCTTGTTTTTTAGGGTTCATGTTTAATGCTTGTGATGTGTTTTGGCCAATTGTATCACATGATTTCTTTGATTATTGCATCTTAGGAATTTGAGCTCTAGTCTAAGAATGAGCTCTAGAAACTTGAATATTTGCTTGTATTTTCGGATGCTTGTGAGATTCATTTGGCTCATTTACTTCCACTTAATGCTTGTTTGGCAATTGTGAACTTTTGTGACTTAGGTTGATTTTGCCTTGCTTTATGTTGAGCTACCTCTGGAAAGAAGGGCTTAACTTGTTTTATTAGAGCTAGCATAGCCACTTGTCAATGCATAACATTCTATCATAACAACTATCAACGGGGCAAGTGACTTAAGACGCTTGCTTCTCTGGAGGTCTCAAGTTCGAGTCTAGGTTGCTACGCTTGTTGATAAAAAAAACATTCTATCATACATCCCACCCTTGGGTTATTGTCGTTGTTTTCACGTCCGTTCCAATATTGTTAATCTTTGTTGTTTGTTAATTTCATTTCCATTACTTGCTATGCAAATTGAGCTTAGTGTAACAACGATTTCTTATTGCTCTTTGCTATGCAAATAATTTTTAGAATCTAGGAGAATTAGCTCTATTTAAGCTCTAGAGCGTAGTCTTTGTGCATTCGATACTCGAGCTCCTTAAGAGCACAATAATACTTTGGCTCAATCGGTACACTTTCCGAACGCGTGCCACCCTCCCGGACATCTCAGCCATCCTAGCCATCCTATACATCTCAACCATTCTAGTCGTCATAAACATTTCAATCGTCCCGACCATCTCGGGCATCTCATCCATTCTGGTCGTCCCAAACATCTCATCCATCCCAAACGTTGTAGACATCTCAGTCATCTAAGTAATCAACATATTAGATGATTACGTCAATGCGGCTTTGAGAACTTAATCTCGGACCGTGGCTTTGCGAGTTTAAACCACCTCCTCGGGCCACCTCGAAAGCTCCTCGACACATCAAACATCGATCATGATCGACCAACTATCTTAAAAGCCTTAGAACGCTACCCCGAGTGATATAGGCTTTTACGAATTTCGATACTCTCATCGACGCACGAGCAGCGTACGGAAACTCTCGATTTCTCGGGGCTCACGAGCAAAAGCTCAAACCACAAGTGAGCCCTAAACTTGCCATCGATACGTGGCGAAAATGGGACCAAATATAAATACATTCTCATGAAAAGAGAATGGAATTCTCAATTTTCCATATTTATTCTCTAGTTTATCTCTTTAGAAACTCTCTCTAGAGTTAGTGATTATGATAGAGATCTTACTCACGTCCGAGGCGGCATCCTAGAGCCACCCCCAGGGGTCACCTTTTTTTGGTGTGTTATCTCGTATAGGTCACAGGTACAAGACCCCAAGGCCAAACTCCATTGACATTGGACGTCGATGGTAGGTATTGGACTTAGAACATAATGCTTGGAAAAATTCCATAACACGTGCGCATTTATCATAAAAACAGACGCATCAATAGATTATTAGATTAGTGATAAATGAACATAAATAAAAATCATATAAATAACTATGGTTTAAAGGTAAAAAGAGGGCTTTAGTCATTTTGTGATTTAACTTTTACCCGCGTTATAATGGAAAGAGTTTGAAAAAGTTTATCGGAATCATCTATTTTGATAAAAATAAAAAAATTCAAGAACACGTGCATTATGCAATAAGAAGGCAAATGTCATATACAATTACTCTTTAAAAATGAATAAGAACAAGAGATACCAAACATTTACTTAGACGAAAAGAGTAGGACAATTCCTCCAAAATTAGTAAACCACCCTGACGTTCTCTTTCTCAATTTTATTTTCATTTTAAAGCATATTGTGCCAAAAAAAAAAAAGAAAAAAATAAGAAAATGTTGTTTATTACTCACCTAAACTTATCCAACAATGAAGTTCCTAGCTAGTTGAGCTAAATATGAACTTTCATGCTTCTATACATTTGGAGGGAGGCACTCCACAGTCCAAAATGACACTAAATGAAAAATACAAGATAAGTTTTAAGAGAGGAGTGTTTGTCCCTCCTCCTGAATCCACACTTTTCACCACTTTTATATACTCACTCTCAGACAGCTTAATCAGATACTCCAAGGAACTGTGCAAAACTAGGATATTTTGGCTCCCATCCTATTTCTTGACGAGTCTTTGAATTGTTTAATCTCTTGCCTAAAGGATCACTACTTCCTGCAAATACCAAGACATTCAGTTTTGTGAATCTCGTAATATGAATGATGATCGAATACGAGATAAGAATAATACTACGTCTGACTCAAAACGAGTGTCCATTTTCCATCTTTTTTTGCATCATTTAAGAACAAGTTGGTCTTGTATTTTCTCTAACATACTTCATGCACACTTAGTATAACAAACTCAAGGCGTTTTGGATTCCCTATGAAGTCTCTGGTTCGAGTCTCACTGGTAATGGTATACTATATCTATATATATAGCCGATAAGAAAAACAAACTCAAGTGGTCCTAGCTAAATTTTTCTTGGAGATATTATTGGTATTTCATGAATAACTATTTTCCTAAGAAGGTAAGAGAGGACATTCATTTTCAGCGCAGTCAATTTGGACCTGAACCCACGGGCACCCAAAATCTAACCTACATTTTAGCGAGTCCAGGTCGCATAAATTAGATTTGATTAATTTTCAGGCTAGGTTTGTGAACGCGAGCTGGATCAGGAAACCCGCGCTAAACCACACATTCTCTATGTAAAACCCATGAACCGACTCGCGACTCAAAAGCTGCACCTCTTGGGTTAGATTTTTTTCAACCCAAATTGCCAAATTTATTCATTTAGTATCAATTTTTTTTTTAATGAGAGTTGACACTCATTTTGGGAGAGAATGAATAATATTATCATATACGTTAGCTGATATAAAATGGTAATCATATTGTTGAGAAATTACCTGTAAAAGCCACAAACTTTTTATCATACTTCCCACTTTTAGTAACCAAGTCCATTACTTCCTGCCTGCAGACAATGATAAGGTATAAATAAGAGTTATCTAATTTTGAACCAAGTTTATTTCAAGTAGCCAAACAAAAAGAAAGAGGCAATGAGTTTAGAACCTGGATAATGGATGATTGTCACAACCCAGAAAAATACGGCCACGAAATCTCTTTTTCAAGATCTCCACTGAGAGGGAAGCTGCATCCTATTACAGAAGTTGACAAAATCCAACTTTATATATGCCGAATTCTATATATAGGCAAAGCATGGAAATGATAGATAAGTTCAGCCATGGTTTACGTTCCACACATCTATTTCCCAAAGAATGAATATTCACTCATATATGTGGTTCTGTAAAGATATATAACTATAGAAATAAATAGATAATAGAAATAAATAGATAATAACTATAACTTTAATGAATATTCACTCATTAAAGATATATAACTATAGAAATAAATAGATAATAGGGTTTATTCTCACTGTTTGGAAAAAAGAGAGTAATACTTTCCAACAATATACATGTGAAAGGAAACACGAGAAATTATTTGTGACAATATGGCAATATCATTTAAACTAAGATACAAATTACAAAACAAAACAGAAATAACACAAGTACAAAGTTGGTAAGTACAAAAATAACCAAAAGGGGATATATAGAAAATAACACCTAGGTGCACAAACGCCACGTGTCAGCAAGGGGGGTTTGATCGGGAATCAACACGTGATCCTAGGCCATTGGATCAGCGTTTGTGCACTTAGACTTTCCATATATATATAATGTGTTATACTGACCATAATAGAAGTATATTCACACACACACACCCTTTACCTCATAGTGTATAAGATTCAATATGTGATCTGGACGTACGTCAACGGTCCCCTTTCCTAACCAGTACACATGTGCCCCTCTATCTGCTGTGTATGGATAGTTAAGGTAATGGGAACAATGCATGTATGCTGGCATCCACGATTAGATCAATTCAATTCCTCTCCAAATAGACAATTAACAATCACAGCTCAAGTTATAAAAAGGATATGTATAATCCAGCCAATCTTACAACACAACCACCAAACTCCAAAACTACTTTTTCTGCTTTTAGAAGATTATCTGTCCTAGGGCTTCTCCCAATTGGCACTACTGGAGTATCCTGCACAGACATGCACAAGAATAGTGACACGCTATGATATGAAGCTAAAACAATATCCAATATATTTATAAATAGAAAAACTTACATATTAATAGACAAAAATTGAACTATTATAGTGACGTTACGGATAAACGTTCTAAAAGATGAAAGAAAATGCAACATTACAAATAAACAAACAAAATACTAAAGATTATTATAGTGACGTTATGGACAAAGGGATTACCAAAGATTATTGCCTTATAAATGGATCCACACATATAATTTGTATATGTCAATTCAATTCATTTCTTTCTTTCAATCAGAAACTAGGAACAAGATTATATTCTAGTTCCTCAGTTGTTTGTCAATGTGAATTAAAATTATACTTAAAAAGCTCAATCATTACAGAAAAGGGCAGGCTTTCTATTTCCCAGCCAATTCGCCAAGGTACAAAAGGCTCATTATTTTTTTTTTTGCAGAACAAAGACAGTTGTGAAGGAGCACCCATAAAATCAATATCTTAAAAAGGGTCAATATCATTTTTAACAAATCACAAAGAATTCTAAATCTTTCCCGCAAATTCATGGTCAGTTTTTTCCCCCCAAAATCCTTCCCCACCCCACCCCATCCAATGAGATTTGAACGAACAACCTCTCATACAAAAGTGTGTGACTTGAACCATTGAACCATCCCCTAGGGGATTAATGAAAAAATTGGTCATATTTTTTCAATCATTTGGAAGGAAAAAAAATATATAACCCATAACTCACTACTAAAGAAGGAAAAGCAATGGCGCATTATGCATACGATATATCATTAAGGCAAGTTAAACGTTTCTAGACAAGCCAATCCTACGTCATTAAAAAATTTAAATCCCAAGGATAAACTAAAATTGTCAAAATAATCTGTTGTGTTAGATGTATCACCTCATCACATGATCCATTGTCATTGCAATCATATGGCGCAGAGCTCGAAGTAAATAAGAAAGAACCTTCACCACTCCAATTCAGTGCAGCCAACCTGAGCGACAAATACAGATTCCAAACCAATTGTATAAGTATTGGTAAGATATTAGATAATCAATAACAGACTTCAGTTTCTATCAAACCCTAATCAAATGTTTCATGTTTCAATTTCTAAGAAGAAGAAGCTGAAACATGTTACACTGAATAGGTGTATAAGATGAACTAGAATGATTCATCAAGATGTCAAACGATGCTCCAAGCAGTCAATTTTGCACAAACAGAGCATGGGAACGGGTTAATGGTATGATTCTGAACCTCCTAAAGTAGGCTACACAAAAGATCCTAAGTACAAAAATAAATACGAAGGCCGAAGGGGAATGATAAACTCATTACAATGACCAATGCGATTTCAGCAAAAGAACAAATAAAGAATGGTTGGCCATACATCCATAAAGAATTCCTTGGAACATGTTCCAAATTTAATGTAACCTTATAGTGCCAAATTAAATTACTCCAACATTTAAAACCTTTAAAATTCAAAAATATTAATGAAAAAAAAACGATGTTAAGAGCATCCACATACATAGAAGCACAGCCATCCCATAAAATTGATGATTTAGGTTTCATTTAGTGGAGAGGAAGGAATGTTGGGAAGTTAATAAAAAATGAAAAAGAAAAAAGAGGAAAGAAAATTTTATTGTTTGTATTATCATATCCTTGTTATGGATTTGTTAGAGTTATTTATATGGTAAATCAGTAAAATCATGAGCAAAAGTAGTTACAAAACTTTCTCTACAACATGGACTGTAATGACTTTTTTGTTGGTCCTGTGTGAAATTGCATACACACTTTTTCTCTCTTTAGTCCAACTTTCAAGTTTCAATATATTAAAAGGGTGTAAAAGGAGTTGACAATCATTTAGGACCGACAATGGGAAGAGGAAAGATTAAATTGTATATAAATGTGGAATAATAAGGTCAGACTAAGCATTCATAAACTAGTCATTCCCATATGTAAAACAAAGCACTTCAGCCAAGAAAGGGTGTAAAGGCATTCTTTAATCTCTCTCTCTCTCTCTCTCTCACACACACACACACATACACACAAAAACTCACAAAGCTCCATCCTCTTCAAGTCGTGCAGTTGATAAGTAATATACATTACACTGCCTCTACATAGGGGTGTAAACGAGCCGAGCCTTTAACAAGCTGCTCGAGCTCGGCTTGCTAAATATTCGGCTCTAGCTCGTTATTATGGATATCCTAATTCAATTGTTTCATAAGAAATTTGATAAGACTCAAATGCTGAAGTTGTCATTTGGATCGCTTTTATGTCGTTTCTGTTTATTTGTGTTGTGTTTCATTTAGCAAGTTGGTTAATGTGGTTTGCCGAGTCAGCTTACCGGTGAGAATTAATTTTGTTAGCTTGGGGATTGGTGAAGCAGAATTGCTATGCGTAGTGTTGTCAGGGAATGTAATCATTCATTCATTGCTTGCTCTTTCTCTATCTACTCTTTCCTCTATATGAATCTTAATTGCTTCTTCTACAATTATGCTTGCTGATCAAGTTTCCTCTATTTCTCTTCAAATTTTGTGTTGAATTAGATACAATTTATTTGGATCTTATCAAAGTTATTCTTAAATCACTAATAATATTCTTTAAATGTGACAACTATTTTGAGATGAATGGAGTACATGTGTACCTAACATCACCAGGATAGTCAGAGGTCCGAGAAGGAGGAGCACAAAAGATCACATAAGGGAACTTGGTAGTTGATTCAGTGCCCTTGAGGGATGGTTTAATCCCCAGATTGATTAATTCATCATGGTGATCCATACTCACAGTCTGCCCAAAAATTTGACAACCTGGATGTTCCTGCACAATTAGAACTATGATTAATGAATATGAATATGAATTTGACCATAAATTGCACAAGCAAACACAAGAAAACCACATTACTTTCCTCGAAATAGAGAACTATCAATTAATGAATTTGACCATAAATTGCACAAGAAAACTACACAACTTACTTCGAAATCAAGTGAACTACCTATCAGTGAAGACGAATATGAATTTGGCCATAAATTGAACGAGAAAATCAAAGAAAATGAATTTGACCATAAACTACACAACAAACCACATTACTTTCCTCGAAATTAAAAGAACTATTGATTAATGACTATGAAAATGAACTCGACCATAAATTGCACAAGAAAACTACACAACTTACTTCCAAATCAAGTGAACTATCTATCAATGAAGATGAACATGAATTTGGCCGTAAAATGAACAATAAAAAAACGAACATAAGTTTGACCATAAATTACACAACAAAACCACATCACTTTCCTCAAAATTAGAAGAAGTATCGATTAATGAAGGTGAATACAAATTTGAGCAAAACAACAATGATTATGATTAAGGAAGATGAATTATATGAATAGAACAAAACCTGTCTCCATTTCTGTGCGACTAACCGGCCAAGCACACCAGGTCCAACGATGAGCAGGTCATTTTGTCCAACCAAGCCAGAAGCAGAGACCTTCCCTTCCTCGAGGGTGCTGAAAGTAGTGGAATGAGAGGCCATTGACAGTGACGATGACGATGACGATGTGAGCAGTGGTTTAGGGAGAGATCGGTGAGGAAATTGAGCCCTAAATCCAGATGATTTGGTGTGAGGTGCGATGGAGTTGGAGTTGACGTTGAAGTTGAAGCATAAGGTGCAGCGACTCGGAGACGGAGAGATCCACCAAATGCGTCCCATGCTGTGAGTGTGAGAAATGTGATGTGCGTGTGGACGCTGTGTTATCGCTAATCTTCTATCCACACGTGTCTGCTGATCTTGACCCGATACGTATCCGACCCGATTTTTTTTTTTTTAAGTTGAGCTACACAACATGGGATAGCTCTCCCCTTTTAACCCCACCCCACCCGACGCAATGAGATTTGAACACACGACCTCCCACATGGAGATGTGTGTCTTGACCATTGCGCCACCCCCTAGGGGGCTCCGACCCGAATATTTGATTATGCATAAACTATTACCTACCTCACCCGACAATTTCTCCATCGCCGTCGATCAGGAAAGACACACATATCTCCGCAGCCGGTGAGTGAATTGTATAAAAGTTAAATCTAATGCTACGTAGTTTTGTACCATTTTAAAAATGAACCAATTAAATAAAGGAGTCGTTTTAGAAGTGACAAAACTGAATTATATATGGCTGTTAAATAAAAATTATCTTCTCCATCATCGTTGAACGTAAGTCATCTGAAAATTTCTGGGGTGTTATTGTGAAGTCGGACAACACTTTTTTCAGTGCAAAAGTCAACAACGAAGATTGTTACTCCATCAATTTTCTCACAATTGCATTAAATGATCAATCAGGTAATACTACAACTCAATTAGTTCATGAAACAATTGTGCGACAGAGCCTTGCAACTGGAGTCTTACAAGAACTTTCGTTTAAAATCTTACATGAACTATCACAAGCTAGAAGAAATTACTATAACACAATCAAGTCATGGAACAATCAATTTTCAAATTGTGTGAAAACTGATGGAACAATTGTGTTATAGCAATTGCTCCATAAGTTCATCCAATTTGAATTGGTGAGTTTGGGAAACAACATTTCATTTGAAATGTTGTATTTGAGTCAAATGATGTGTTTGGAAACTTCAAGAATTTGGATTTAGATTTGATTTGAGTTAAATTCAATAGCATTCAAAACATGCCTAGAACATGTGATTTTAAATGTCAACTCTTACCTTGTCATTTGAAATTATATGGTTTTCCAAACGTTATATTTGTATTTGAAATACAACATTTTAAATCCAAAATTTCAAATGACGAATTTCAAATCAAAACCATGTTCCCAAATACAACCTTAATGGTGCCTTAAGAAACCACCATTTCATTTGAAATTCTGGATTTGAGATGAGAGGTTTGGTAACTTCAAGTATTTGGATTTGAATTTGGATCAAATCCAATGACATTCAAAACATGCCCGGTACATGAGATTTCAAATGACAGCTCATACATTGTCATTTGAAGTTCTATAATTTTTCAAACTTTATATTTGTATTTGAAATACAACATTTCAAATCAAACCCATGTTCTCAAACACAACCTAAAATTATTCAGAATCCAATTTAGTGTTAGTATAAATAACTCAATCAACCTAGTTCATCAATATACTCAACTTAATTGAGTAAAATAGATAACAGTCAAATGTTATAAACTCAAAACTACGTCATTTTGACTTATTTTTTAAAATAAAACTCTTATCGTTTTGTTTCACAACCAATTTCACTTTGTTGATTTTATTTTTCAGGCCTCCGCCTTTTTTACTACTCAAGATGTCATGTTTCTTCCACGTTTTTAATAATGACAGAATTTGAGTCGAAATTACAAATTAATTAAATCTTACACATTCAAAAAGTCAAAACTTACAAGTCTAACCAACCAAGCATGAAATTTGAGTTGCATTGCAATTTGCAGCAGTAGACAACAACTATACATTACATTGTGTGTTGTTTGTTACAACAGCAGCTCTCATCTTTCTTATTATTACTATTAAACAGCAGCACCATAGTCCATGTTGTGAAACGTATCTTCCGGATAATAATTTGCGCTCACTATATTCCCGCCAAATTTCCTTCCACTCAACGCATGCTTCGCATTTGCGCTCCCACTTGTGTCCGAGTACTCCAAAAACACCTGCACCAAACATAAAATGTATTCATTACAAATCCCGACAATGCCACACACAAACATACTTGTGCCGATTACTCTCAACATATATAGAAAGTGCATCACATTTTGATGTCCTTGGATCTAAAAGAGATAAACGAGGTGATTAAATCTTTCTACACCTCCTGAACTGTTCGACAAGTGTAAATTTTAGCTTAAGTTTTAACTCACTGACCTATTTTTTTTAATGCTTACACAGTTACACGTGTAAGAAGTTGATGACAATTATGAACCTGTGAAATGACATTTTTGCTCTTCATTTCACTTCATATTTTCAAATATTTGTCGTACAAATAAAAAGAAATCTAAAACAATAGGAAAAAAAAATCATAATTGTGTTATATACTCTAGTAGTGTTGATTTCATACAACTTTAAAAGAGGAACTTTAGCTGATTTTCTGGGTTGATCATCTTATGCGGATTTTTGAGAGGAGCATAATATATTTGTTAAAAAAATGCTTCTTCACTGGATAATTCCATCATTTTTTAGTTGAGTTCATCATAGGGGAGGGAAGAAACCATAATCGCTTGAATATGTAAGAGCTTTTCCATTAACCAAAAATGGAAAAGACACACACGCACACACACACACGATAAACAAAAGTAAATAAAAACAGAGCTAAACATGGAGATGAAACTTCATACCTTTCCAAGACCTGGGACCTCTTCTCCATTGGTAGACGGGCGAGGAATAATGACATTTATCAACGTTCCTTATAGCCACAAAAAAAAAAATTGTCATTACTCTACACAGTTCAACATATAGCAAAAAGATAACATGGCTACATGAAGGTTAATTAATTGCAGTTCACATCATCATTACTATTACGACTATTTCTTTTCTTAAATAAAACATTTTTATTTTGCTGTTGCTAGCCCACCTTTGGCCCTTCCCACCAGATAAGACGTGTACATAATTATTTTCTTCAAATAGCTATCTTATACCATAGCCACTGTTTTTTTTTTTTTTTTTTTTTGTTAAGATTAATTTTTTATTTACTAAAACAGTTGGTTGGGAACATAACAACGTATAACATTTAATAGAGAGCTCAATTCTAGGTAAACTATTGATCCTAGAGCTATCTTCTCAATCTAGCCTTACCAAATTTACTGCATTCTTCTCGCATGTCTTCTAGTATTTCTTGATATTCTTCATCATCACCAAGCTCATCAGCCGAAATTGCCTTCATCATACAGAAAATAACCATAAGCAGAATCTTAATAAATCATCCATCAAAATGCAGATGATATCCAAAGTTTATCACAAAGATGTTCTAACCCAAAGGCAAATGAAAAAAAGAAGGTGGTATTGTGGTAAGATTGAAGTTGGAAGCTAGGGGTGCGCAAAATCCGGTCCGTACCAAATGGATTCGGTCCAGTCCATGAGGTTACCATTTGGTCTGGTCCGACCCGAATATTTTTTTTTTGTGGACCCGACCCGAATGATTTGAAATTTATTCTCTTAAAAAACATTTTTTCTTTTTATTATTTTTGTACAACACAGCAATACTGCTCGCCAAATTCACCCAAACTTACTAATTTTTCTCTGTAGAAAAGAATTTTTTAAAATTATACTTGGTGAAAATAAACGGCCCTAGACCCAGAACTTTTCGATCTACTCTTTGGTCCATCTCTAAGGCATTCGGTCCAGTCTTGGACTGATGCACACCCCTATTAAAAGCCACTTAAAATAAACAACTCCAATACCTCAGCCAAGCATACGACTTTTGTTGGAGTTTCTGCATTTGCTCCCATTGACATCCCTAATCCAGGAAGGCTGATGCCACCAGCTTGCAGGACCATTTTCTACAACACAGCTTAAACAAGTCAATAAGATGGATGAATGATAAAAAACCATAAATAAGCACAGGGAAGACTTGTTTAACCTGCATAGCTATATGCTGTTGCGCATGTGCCAATATATTTTCCTGCTCTGATTTAGACTGCCCACTGCTGTAAATCCATAGCACCAAAAGTTCAGGCAGAACAAATGAGTTTCATACGATTCAAACATGCACAAGGATACTTCTATATTTTACAGATTAATACATAATAGTATTAGTAAGTAATATAGCAATATAAGCACATTCATTCATGCTTAATATTCAGGAAAGGATAAAATTGGAAACTATCTATACATACTATAAAAGCTGAACCAAAAAACAGGTTTATAATGCGTATTAGAGTGCCACGTCATCAAATTTTTAGTTTTGACACAAAATTTTGTTTAATTATACTTTTAGCACAAAATGTTATTTAATTATAATTTAGAACTGCATTTGTAATAAGGTCAATTTTTTAATTTCTTTCTATTGAAATTATT
>JAYMTF010002905.1:0-16683 GCA_036897485.1 Pelargonium nanum | reverse complement strand
CCTAAAAATAGAAACAAGACACTCATTTTGGGACAAAAAATTTAGACAAACAGAACACTCATTTGAAACGGAGGGAGTAATATAATTGCACATCACAATATACCTCATAATAGTTACCACGTGGACATGTCACATCAAACAAACATACATTTACAAAATTGGAGCCACAATATCTATAACAAATGCCACAGCCAAACCGACAAATTTTACAGCAAAACAGAGTACATTACAGCCTTGGAAGCGGCAAAACAAGGTCATATTTTAAACCGAGTCATTCCAACAATCACATCCCAATAGCAATTTGGGCAGTCTCGATCATTTTGGTAATCAGCTGGTGCACTCAAAACAAACCTGCGAGCAAAACTCACACAACCATGTTCTAAAAACTCTAATAGCCATTACCATTTCAGGTCATTACATAACCATTTAGACATTTATCTCTCATTTCCTCAAAATTGTACTACATACATTCATGCCCTTGCAAGTATATGATAGCATAAGAATTGTTATTAAACAATCATTTTATTCAAAACAAAACCTTGTTTCTTCAATATTAATAAAATCTGAAGAAAACAAGGATAGACAAAAAGCCACTAACTAGAAAAAATCTAGTTATGATGTCATCTAAATAAAACAATACAAAATAAACTCACTAGAACCCGTTGAGTTTTGTTTTATTCCTTTTAGTCAGCCAAAACAGTGCCGTTTTGGCTGTTAATTTTGGAAGAAAACAAAAAACAAAAAGCATCGTCTAGTGTTCTTAACTCCACAATTGAAAACTATAATGAATTGACATGGTGACGGGTCCTCAATAACTGACACGGCACAAATTGACTTGCTCATTTTATGTTCCTCTTATACAAAATTGATTACACTTAGAAGAGTAACTGTAACAGTCGATATACACAAAATAAACAAAACCATAACAGTGATAAATACCAGTTGGTTGGTGTAAATTTTCTCCCCAGTAGATGTGTCACCGTTTGCTTGCCTTCTCCTTGCCTACAAATGCATTTTTTTCTTAATTAGTTGGCACATGTTTAAAAAACTAAGTCACATAACAACACTACTTACCAAATATGCTTGATTTTATAGGGAACCGAAGGGATGAGCCTCTGGCTTTTGGCTCCCGGTTTTTACTTCCCTTCTCTACTTTTGCAACATGACTGCTACTCTCTCCTGATACAAATTCTATTCCTTTCTTCACCTTTTCATGATAAACTGCAGGTGGCGCAAGCCTCAACTGAGGCAAGTTCTCTATCTGGACTGATCTCTGCTTTCTCTGAAGATTAGACAGTATCTCAAACTGCACAAATACAAATTCGATTCAATTTATCAGACAGACGCCATTTATGATTACCAAACAGTAACACGAAATTGATTTACCCTTGATATTTGTTGAAGTCCGTAAGGATTCTCTGCATCACTTTCGTGCCCATGTAGAGTCATGAGTGCTTGTTGGGGTTTTAACGGTATCCTATTCACTAAACCATTTTCTGCGGTAACTGACTTATTTCTAGACCTCTGACTGTTCTTCTTAGGCATACATACAGGACACCCTGACGAGGAGCCTCTACTTGATGCCTCATTATCCAAAAGTTCGCATTGAAGGTGAGTTGCATGGCCGCAATTAAATATTCGAATGCTAGAACTAGAGGAAGTTTTCGAGAAAAGGCAATTACATATGCAACATATTAAGCTCCGGGGTGCGTATCCATGAGAGGCTCCTTTTTTTAGTATGCTCATGGTATAGAATGTATCATCCTCTATCAAGGATTTGGCAGTGTCCTGAAATTAAAGAAACCATTAGCTACTGCTTTGCAATTATAAACTGGAGAAGGGTATAATGTATTCATATGTAACCTAACACTAGTATCACACATTCCTTAATAAGCATATCCAGTAATTAAGCATTACCAAAATACACAATGATCAATATAAGGATATATGTGATTAGTAATCTGAACTAGCTCAGAAGCTTGTTATACATCTCTACAAAAAAAAAAAAAAAAAAAAATGAGAATTTGATGCATTAGCTATAAGGCGTCATCAACAACTATAAGAAATAAATTTCAAACATGTTCTTGCTAACAAGGTAAACAACTAAAAAGATCTTAAGGATTGGAAGTTCATATTAGGAATGAACAAAGTTTAGCAAGTAATATCAGAGAGCACAAAGAAAATTCTAACAATGCAACCACAAGCTTAAACCCGTTAATTCATCCACATGACTATTGATTATGCAAACAAGAAAACATGAAGTCGTAAAGTAGTTGTACCAGAATTCTCCTTTCAAAGCCATATGTGCCAAGCATCCCCAATATGGTAAGTTTAAAATCACCAAATTCCTGGCTGCCATTATCTGAGAGGAGTTTCGACATGATAGTTGGAAGACGAACATATCCTATCATTCCCTCAACAATCTCTTTAATAAACTGAGAAAACAATTTCCTCAAGATATGCGCACTTCCTAGGGACTTCGAGATTCTCCACTTAATTCTGCATGCCTCTATAACCTCCTTGGAGCCTAATGATTCAGCTATCATCTCAAGACGATGCTCTTCCTCAGTTACACTTTTATCATGATACGAATCCATCAGAGGCTCACAAAAGCTGTGTGAAGAAAATTAGTGAATAAGAATATGAATGTATAGAAGTTGTAATGTACGAAAGAAGTGTATTTAACATTATACAAAAACCAAACAAGCGGGAATTAGCCACTTTTTTTTTAATCAGCAAGCATATCAACACTGAAGCTCGAAACTGAGACCTCAAGGAACCAAGTGAAATCAACCACCAATTACTGTAGCAGAAATTTCAATCTTCACATCAAAGAATTTTTATTTTTGGCTGTTAAAGTTTAAGTCTTTAATTGTACATTATAAAGAGGCCAAATACTCAACTTGATGGTCCCTAGGAATTTTCTTTCCTTGTTTCTCCTTTTCTATTTTTCTACCTTCTTATATTTTCCTATGATAAAAGTCTGACATGTAGCATCAAAATCTTCAACTCCCCTGCTAATGATACTCACGTGTACGTTTGTTAGGGAAACTCAAAACTATGAAAAATCATTCAATTGACACCTTACATAATACAATACATAGCCAACTATCAGAATGGTCTTAGAAGGAACCAATGTCAAATTTCATGGATCGCCCTAATCAAAAACCATATGAGATGGGTTAGCACTAGGAAAGATAAGATTAGAAACGAAGCTATCTGAACATGAGTTGGGCTAGCTTCATTTGAAAATAAGATTAGGCATAACCACCTTAAGTGGTTTGGATATGTGCAGCTTGGGAGGTTAGTGACCCTATGAAAAAAAGGTGAGAGTAGGCTTTCAGGAGAAACTAAAAGGATTAGGAGTAGGCCGAAGTTGACAAGGAAAGAAGTAACAATAAAGAAACATGATAACGCATGACTTAACAGAGGAGATAACATTTAAATAGGACAGAGTAGAGATCTCAAGGAGTTTTTTGTTCAAAAATGTATGTAGCTGAACCCAATTTTGTTTCATATATGGCTAGGTTGTTGATGTTTATCAGCATTTATCTTTAATAGCATTGGATTTGAAGTGACTAATATCACTGACCTATGTGATGACATCTATTGTGCGAGAAAACAAAAACTGAAAATACACTTGCTACTTCACACAAGAGAAGAAAATAAAAAAGAAAATGGATTAGCTTCAGTCATTTTCCGCCACCCCGCTTCACCTTGTATGAATGTTAGTATAGATACTTCGATTTAAATACAAACTGGAAAGGGAAAAAAAAAATTGTCTTCTCATCTTCTGTTATATCATGGTTACTTTGCAACTATTGTTAGTACTGCATTCTCTGGTGACTGCATATTTGACCTTAGTAGAATTAAGAGAAATTATTGTATGCAATTTTAAATGTCTGTAATAACTAAATTCATAAAAGGAACATCAGCCAGAATGACTGGAAACTATGTTTGCAGTGGCTAATTCTTTTTCTTAAATCTCATCTGAGACAGTAATGTACAGAAGATCATGTATGAAAAGAGAGAAATATTAAGCATCGTGAAATGATGATGGCATGAATAAAAGATGCAACATGTACCTAATTTATGTTGACTTACGTATCAAGTAATTTGAACCAGAGGGTCTCTGACTCCTCAGGATTTAAACGAGGGGTGTTCCTCTGGCATAGTCCAATACAAGCGTGTAAAATATCGCGTATGACATTCACCTGCACACCAAACATCAGATAGAATGTAAGTTTGTCCAGTGACCTTGCATAGAAAAGAGCTCGCTATATTTTCCAATTCAAAACAACTAACAGACCTCCTTTAGTTTTAAAACAGTGCAGAAACTTTCCACTCCTGCAGAGCTGCTTGAAGTAACATTAGAAACTATACTTTCCACTACAGTTTCAAGCTGAATGAATTTATCATTGAGGCCTGAAAGTGTAAGCAAAAGAGCACTTCCAACATCACCAACCCTTTCCAATAAAAATGCAGATGCATCTATGATCTCATATTCCTGGCATAGGCGTAAACAGTGTTCTACCCGGTAGCTTTCAAAAGTCTCCAAGAACTTGAGAACTGAATCACGTTCATATTGACACAACAGCTGCAAAAGTATAGAGTAATTAAACTGAGGTTCGAGCGGAAAAAAAATGCACTTAAAAGACATCTTAATATGGCCTCACAATGAGCAGAATGAAGTTCTGTTTTTCTTTTCCTGTGAACCACGCCCAATCAATGCCTAGGAATATGTTCATTCAAACAATTTTTCTTCCCTTGTTATCAAAGATATTACGATGACAGCTAAAAACTTACAAAGGCCACCCCACCCCCAAGTGATATCCAGAATCACACATACGAAATGTGCAGCTGATACAACACACCAATACAGAAACAAACACACACATAAACCTCTATGCATGTTGTGCAATTACTCACCTCCAGATAAAGCTCAATCATCTCATCAGTTACATCAACAGGATTATTACGCATGAACTTTGGAAAATCAGAAATTCTTCCCAAGTAAGCACTGAGTACTTCGGAATGATCCTTCACTCTTCTTTCAATAGGAACCTCCCCAATGTAATCTTTTGTTAAATAAGAGAAGTTGAGGGTGCCAGACAGGTGAGCCTCAATGGCTGTCTTTAAATAGAGGAAGAGGCTTTTTGGAAGCGACTGAAGTTCAGCAAGGATGTGCGATCTTTCTTTCTCGAAATGGTCAATGACCAAAAAGAAGGCACACTCTCTTCATATAATTAGAAGAGCATAAAAAAATCAATTAGAGAGGAAATAAGTTGCACATTAATAAATATCCAAGAAAATAATAGTCCATAGAATACTAAGGTTCACAGAAAGTCTAAAAATGACCTGAAGCATACCTGCTTAATTCAACCAACTGAGGAATACGAGAAATGACTGCTGAATGAAAAGTATCATATTCAGTATCATTCAGCTGCAATAATGTATGGTTGATGAAGGAGAAGGCATGAATAGGTTCATCTACATCTTTAATATAGCTATCCAAAGCAGCAACATACTGATATCTAATGCTATGAATCAAGCCACAGACCTGAAACTCGGAAACAGCAGATAGCATGAAAACCCAAGATATATTAGTCTAACTATTGAACTATGTTTACTAAACAACATCAGAATGAACAAGGTAGAGTTACCTGGTAATATTGTGCTTTTTCACATAGGTGTAATACATAAGATGCATCCCAATCAGTCTCAGGCACCACTTCAAGAAGGGAAAGCAGCTGCTTCTCTCTCTTTTTTGAAGTCTCGATAGTATCAGTGGAACCCCGTACTGTCAAATTATTCTCTGATGTCAAGTACTCCAAAATTTGAGTCAGTACTCTTTTTGAGACACTAGCCCGTCTACACGCAACATAGTGTGCAATGAATTCAAACAGGTGACCTATGTCCTTCTTTGAAGGCCATATTTCCATTGATTTGTCATCAGTATTGCCAGATATATCTATTTGGGACATGTCCATCTCAAGAATATGAACAAAGGCATTCACTGTCTCCTGAACCAATGAATTCTGAGTTTCAACCACTGAATTAATTTCTTTAGCCACTGTATTTTCTTCCACAGAATCATGTGAAAGGCAAGACTCCGGGCTATTGTCTTCAATGAAAGCACACCGCAAAACATCTAAAGTAGCTTCAGTGTCTAACTCTAAGAGATAATATAGGTTGAGATATGTCGTTGATAAGCTTGAAATTGCCTTCGAATTCCTGGCATCTGAATCCTCTAATAGAAAGTGGACCAGTTCTGTTCTAAGAGTTGCCAAGCGAGAAGGAGGAAGAGCTCCATGCCCTGAAAACTTTACACTAATTTCAGAAACATTACACAGATAAAGGACAAAAATGTATAATAAAATATAAAAAATTTAAATAAAAAAAAAGATCTGCATGTCATACTGTTTATTACACAAACTGTACACATCAAGAAGCCGGTTAATTTTCAAACTAATATATTCCAGTCTATGCCACTGCTTTCAGTATACTGAAAAAGCACGCGATCCAACAGGACCAAATAATAGATTCACTTGCTCTCTCTTTTAAAGTATATACCTAGCTCTTTTTGTAACCATCTCAAAAAGAGCCCAGATGCAAAAAAGAATTGTTCAACAGATGCAATTTACTATCTTAGATCTCTCTACCTGGTGGAAAAGCAAGACCCAAAAAGCAGTACTTCAAATAAACAAGCATCCTGTACCTATAAACATCAACAATAAAATGTTTTAACACTTCAAAATTAGAAGAGTAACGACATAAGCCAATGGGTAATAAAACATATGGTTGAGATTAAGATTTCCGATGGGATCAAAGTAAAAGAATAACTTTCTGCCAAGCACTACCATGAATTCATGCTCAAAAAAATCTAAGAGTTGAATATGCAAGAACTAAGAATTTGAAACTTAAAGAGAGAATAAAAAATTGAAAACATGAAGAAGAAAAAGAACAAGGCAACCAGCTAGTTTCTTAACATGTAAGAATTCTATCCGGACACGGGACACCCCAACCGGAAGCACATAGTCCAATTAGTAATCTTCCAAGGAACGTTCTGTTTACTCGAAGTACAAATCGTAAGTATGCATACATCGCTTTGAACATGGATCTTATGAATACTCTTTCGTAAAAGCCTGGGTTAATCCCCCTCTATAAGAGTACTTTCTAAAAGCCAGATAGCTCCCTTCACACCCATATATTTACTGTTAGAATAGGTTAGTTACTCCATTACAATCAAGAGCTCCTCTTCTACATGCATAACTATTTAAGACCATCAAGTTCAGTTTCAGCTAGGCTAATAAAAGAGAAACATATATCATCTAATAAGTAATAAATTCTAAATCTTATTAGAACTACATCTTCAGCAACCTTTATGTTTTGCCTCTAGACAATTTCTGCTCTCAAAAAGTCCATGCATAGATTTTTCCACAACAAGTTCTCGGTAAACCATATGTAAGAAAGCTACATCACATTTTAGTAGAAGCAGCATAGAAATGTAAATTATGGCAACTTTATTTATACTGAATTACTGATATGATAACAGTAGTGACAGGACAGCAAATGAAGGTAAGAAAATAAGTATTCAAAACATTCCCACATTAAGAGCAGGAAGCAGAAATCAAAGCAACATACCCAAGAGCAGAAGCACTTTCTCTCTGACTATTTCGTAAAACTACCAACAACTCCTCCAAAGGTGCCCTGAAATCATCCAATCCCTTATTGAAAAGATACACCAAGGCACCATATAATCCATGTTCCCTGCATAACCTGACAACCTATATGATGAAACAAAATAATAATTCATCAGTCATGAGGACATTTTAACAAATGAAACTAGGATTAGAAAAATGATAACAAAATCTCAAATATTCAGACACAATGTAACCTGATTAAAGTCCAAGGAAGCAATGTTCATGTGAAGGACACATTGCTCGACTCGCTGTAACCATCCTTTGCTGCTATAATGCTCCACAAGTGCTTGCATAATCTTTTGACCACCAAATAATAATAAAACAATAAAAACAAAAAGAACAAGAACAAGATGACAGTAAAAAATTACAATCTATAACATAGTTACAAATAAGTAAAGATGCTCAAGCAGTAGGCAATACCTCAGGAGGAAGAGATCCTAGCATGTCCTTCAAAATATATGGCTCCAAAAGCTCCAAAAATGTATCTGGGGAAACATAATAAATAAAATATTGAACAATGATTGTGAGCGTAAAAGGAAGGAACTCCCACACATGGCATTAAATTATGGAATGAATTACCCTCTTAAGAGACAACTAAACAGCTTATACCAATTGGACCAATGTACCCTACCAAATTTCAAAATAGGTTCAATCACTTGCAGATTTTAAATCTTCCAAATACTTCGCTTCTGAGCTTTTCTCCTCAAAATATCTGAAATTTTCGCTGTAGCAATCTACCCAATTTTACTAAAGAAATGTAAATCACCATAAACTATAAACTGCCTTCTCAAGTATGTCATGCATCTTATTCATTGAAACATTTAAACCAGAGATGAAAACTAAAAGAAGCAACCTCTAAGCTAAGAACTACCAATAAAGGAAGTTCAAAGAAAATTATAGTACTTAAGAGTAGAAATCATTCTTTTTTTTTCTTTTTCTTTTTTTGAAGCAAGTAGAAATCATTCTTACTCTAGACACCATATGTGTATGTAAGTTGTATCAAATTCTCCTACAAATGTATGTGGCGGGAGCCTGAAGACACATCCACCACCACCATTCACAAAGGAATATACATAGGAAAATAAAGCATTAACTATGGCACAGTACAGACTACAGAATGTAAGAATTTTCCAGTTAAGTGGGTCAACTTTTTTATTATTTTTTACATATATTGGGGAATTCCGGATGATATAACAAAAAGGAAATTTGCAGCCTTAGATTGCATGACGGCTGTTATACTAGCCACGTAAGGTATTGTTGGTTTAGACCCTTTTGATTACACACAGAAAAAGTAAACAAAGTGGTCTGACATCTCGTCAATAAAGCACAAGGAATGTTGTGTAATAACGATTAAGGTAACATAATTCACATTGAATTTCAATTTCATACTCAACTTTTGAATGAAGTAGCATTTTCTATAAGGCCTGAAAGTTTTAGACTAGAAAAAATTCTTGTGCATGATACAACCCTTCAGCTTCTGGAGGTATCCTTAAGGTCATACACTACTACTCCGGTACCTAGCCCAATTTATCCTAACACGCATTCTAACGTATAGACTATGCCTCTTCTAATTTTGTTTACATTCTAATAGTGTTTCCCATATTAAATCTTAAAATGAACTCCACTATGTATATTCAGTTTCATCACCAAGGACTGTACAAACCGTATTAGTATATGTTCGTCTATAGTGATTAAGAATTGCATAACTTTGAATTATGAAAGGACTAAGCACTCAGCATCTTGAAATGATTGCCATACCATACTTCCATCTCGCATCTAGAAGGAATATTACCCAGAAACCAAATCTTTCAGTTGTTAAACAGCAAAAGTGTAAAAATACCTCTATGTTGAACAGCGACGAATTTGGAGAAAATTTCATCGAAAAGAATGTCAGTTCTCTTGATATGGACACAGAATTCTACGGCAACACCACCAACACGGGTAAATTGTTCTTTAATTTCCGAGTGTACAGAATCGCCTCTACCCTTTGAGTCATCCCCTTCTGTTTTTTCAATCTGATTGCAACATGCCACGGAAATATATGAAAACACTTCATCTACATACGACTGAAGCAACTCTACAAGGTAGGGCATTATGGCCTCCTGCACGGCATCCAGAGTTCGAGGAAGGTCAACAACACCATGAGCCTGGCCATCATATAGAGTAATTGCCATGTTCAATGCACCCATCCAGTCACCTGCTTTCCGCAGAACCTGAATCCGTTCTTTCCATGGAAGAAGGCGTGAAATAACAAGATGTGTGGGACCAAGTATGTATATAGACGCCCCTCTCAAAGCCACACTACTATGATAAGCTTTCTCAGGGTTTCCATAGACATTAATGAAGTTAGTATGATATGCAATAAGATCGTCTCCAACAGAACCATCAATGGCAAAACTTGTTTGGTGAATAACAGTTCCATCTTTTGCAAACAAACACAGCTGTCCAGTCAAAGTGAGTACCACTAGCATCTGGACAATTTAAGAACCATCAATTAACCTTGTATTAATATGGAGAAATAAACCCTGACGGGAAGCAGAAAATTCGCAGCAAAATAAAAAGGCAAGCATAAGCGAACAAATAGTATTAATGACTGAAGTAAGTAAAGAGCCCAGTATGGACAGAAGAAAATGAATATCCATTATATCCTTCATTATAGAACACACATAATATATATACCTGATCATCCAACCAGGCCACACCTATTGCTGCGCTGTCAAGTGACCATTTACCATACACTTTTAGCTCTGATTTGACCAATTTGGCAACTTGTACTTTCCGATCCCATGCAATTGCAAGCAATGACACTCTCTCTGCTGCTTCAGCAGGTGTATTTTCTGCAAGATATTGTAAATAATAGAAAGCAACCAACATCAGTTTATATCAACCACAAAAGGCATATATATACTCGCACACACACATATATATAAAAGGTAAACATGATTTTCAACAAAATGACAGCCCCTACCAGTAGAAGAACTACGTGATTGTGTGATGCATTTCCACGCAGTGTAAGGCATGGAACCTTCACGAACCCCATCAGGCTTAGAAAGTTGAGCATACACTTCCAAATTAGGAGTAAGCCTTACCTGAATAAGGAATGATATTTCAATACATTGTGAACCAGAAAATTTTCAACAAGAGGCAATAACAATTCACGAGATAAAAGGTACATGGAATTTGCGCAATCATCTGAGGCTTCATACCACCAGAGCAGTTTGATGGGTGACAAATATGACCACACCTTCTTCAACCAACGAGGAACCTTCATTGAATAGTTTCCAACCTCCATCACCCCCAACTACACCTCCCATCATGCTACCAATACTGCTGGTTGAACTAGCACCATTTCCCTGAGAGGACAATGCAGCACCTCCACAGACTTCATCAAAAAGAAGAGGTGAAGCTGACAGCACAATGCCTGTTCTTTGTCCATCTAGAAGACACTTTTCAATCAATAAACATAATGTCACTGATTTGGGGAATATAAAGTATCAACTATCATATCATGATCAGCACACAAAGCATAATGCTATGGACATAAATTACTTATTAATGCACAATATAGTTACCTGTGTCTTGATGGTAAACCTATTAAGCAAAGGAACCACAGAGAATGAATGTAACAGAACCAGACCCTTGCTATCACCAGTAACTGCTTTAAATTGACGTGTAACCTGTGAATCCTGGCCTAAAAACAATGTATGTACCACCGGTGATGTATGCTCTCCAGTAATAACTTTTGCTGCTGATGACCTTTGAACATCCCAAACAGTAATATGGCCATCACCATAACCAGCTAATAGTAGGTCCCCTTGCTGATTGAAGCACATGGATGTTACAGGGGCATGAGACCGATCCCCATATAAACCAAGCATCAGCATCTGAAATACACAAGGCATAGTTTCATAGGTGAATTCATTATTGTATTAATTGTGTAGTAAAATAATTGTATTTAATAAACCAATTATCAAAAGCAGATACTGATTGATGTCAGAAGAAAAGGTTAAAAAATTTCCTGGCAAAAAATGCCCGTTTCTGTATAAGATATAAATTTGCGGTTGATCTCATTCAAGAGGCAAAAATCATGATATGCCAAAAGAGAAAGGGAGCCCAGTGCATAAGGCTCCCACCACTATTGAGTGGTCTAGGAGGGTCTATTATGTATGTAGCCTTGTCTTTGCTTTTGCGGAGAGATTATTTTCCTAACCCTTGATTTCAAGATCAAAGACAACTACTTATTGTTTCGAAGTCTCACCCTCAAAATTCAATGTATGTCAATTGCATAAAAATTACTCCAGTTGATATTTTCTTCTATGACCTAAGTGCATATCTGACATGTGATGTTTGTATGGATATGAAAATGAGCTATATTGATGTGATTTGATAGTATAAAAGAAGCCATTTATGTAGGGCATACCAAGAGTAGGCTAATATTCAAATACGACATAGGAATAGCCTAAGGATAAATATATGGTAACAATCAAGCTATTCAAAACATTTCATAATCAAGAAATTCTATAAATCATGAGATTCTAAATATTAACCACCATGCAATTATGCATTTAAGTGTTTCCGTGCAGAAACAAACAGTGCCTGCTTGAAGTTTAAAGTTCCCTGGAATAGTTTGCCTTTGGAGGTTGAAAGAACAAAATATAGTTATGCATACATACACTTTGACCATCTAAGATTTTTATGTAACACAAGTAATTCCATTCTAATGAACATTAAAGGTCCTTCTTCCTTAAATATGCTCACTTAAGTCCACCCATAACATACTTATGCAATAATATTTAAACTTTACGTGAATTAAGAAGAAATATTGGGTATAATATCATTCTGAAAAGCTGCATCAAAGATACAAACAAGTAAAAGCAAACATAAAATAACCTTTGAATCCATATTGTCAGCATGATGAGCAGAGTGTTTGCAAGGCACAACAACAATGATCCCCTTTGACATTCCAACTGCAATATAATTAGAATGAACTGCTAAGACTTGAGGGGAGCCATGATCACGTCTGAATGCTTGAGATGAAATGGTACTTGTCATAGTATTGTTGGCATCGACATCAAAATATCCCAATGTGGTAGACCCTCTCCTAACACCCTCAAGCCTCATTGGTTGTGCAGCAGCACCTTCTTCCCAATGCAAACCAGTATAAGCCTGTTTCTTCTCAAGCTCTTCAGCCAACTCAAGTGGTTTCATGGAAGATCTTGATTTCTTTTCCGCTCTTTTACTAATCATCTCAGTCTCCAATTGGCCAATTCTTTCTTCCACTAGCTCTGTAATGTCACTTAGGGAACTATTATCATCATCAACAATAACTCCATCATTGTCTTTTGAGTCAGGGGGATCCTTCGTAACCTCTGTCTCTAAAGTTGGCAATACCAAATCTTCCTCCATCTTTACTTTCTGATCGGACCCATCTTTAGGGGAAATACCTTTTCCATTATAGCTATCCACGGCCACAGGAGGATCGTCTTCTGCAGAAGTGGACAGAACATTTATATTTTCGGCACCGTTCGAACTCGAATTCTCCTCAAAACTAGGAGAAGAAGAGGCCACTTGAGTTTCAGAATTCAAATTTGATACCAAAACACTGGTCTCAGCCAATTCTTCACCATTACTACAAATCCCCAAGTCTTTTAGTTCACTATCATTCCTTTCTTCCATTTCTGCACTTCTAGTAGCAGAAACTTCTGCATCATCAAATTCACTCTCCAAAATCCCATCATGAGCTGACAACTCAGAAGCAGCATCTACTGTAGAACGTTGTAAATAATCATGCATTCTCTCATCATCTGCAAATCTCTCCTCCGATTGTCCAATTACTGACCCAACCCAAACTGAATCACCGTTGGAAGAGCCCAATCCATCACCAACAATCTCAGCATCATCCCCAACAGCAGAACCTGATTCTCCACTTTCCAGTATCTTATTCAGACCCACGATCCCTGACCTCCTCGACTTGATCGCGGCAGCGTGAGGCGTCGGCACTGATCTAGAAGCCGCAGCCGCAGCCGCGAGAGCGGCACCAGGCTTGGCATTCGGTTTCACCCCGCCAAACAGCGACGGCAGGGGACGCGAAGAAGAGACCCTCCAGAACGGATCTCCGGTGAAGTCAGCTGTCCTGGCCCGGGAAATCGAGCTCGTTCTTGACTGAACCGACTCCAAGTCGGAGGGTCTTAGGGTTTCGGCGGACTTCTCGGAAGCGGCGTCGTTTTGGGAGTGAGAGCGGTGGTGTAGGTGCTGTTGTAGCTGTGGTTTGGGAGCGGTGGAAGACGGAGACGGCGGGGAGGACGAAGAGGTGGAGGAATCGGAGTCGTTGAGAATTTCGTCAACGGTGCGGCGAGGTAGTGAGGTGAGGTCCTCGTCGTCGGAATCGGAGTCGAGGAAGGAGTCGAGGTCGAGCTCCATAGGAGACTTGGTGGTGGTGGAGTTAAGCTTCTTGGTCATCGCTGAAGCTCAGACTTCATTAGCGTTGCTTGGATCTTCAGGTATGTAGTTGATGACGATGTGATCTCCATTCCAGGGATCGTTAGTTCTGAGTTGTGATGTGAGTAATGAAACTAAATTACGCAATGTGGCCTGGGCCGGGCCAATTTTATTTAGATATCTCTTTTATGGGCCAAGTATGGCCCAATGTGTACATACAACCTTTTCTTTTTTTTGTTTATTCATTTATTAATTTGGGCATATGAAAATAATCCGTAAATAAACCTGCATTATATATTTGTCAACAAAAACATGCTTTATATAAACGGGTAATTACATAAAATATATTTTTCCTGCTTGTACCCAATCTTTATTAAATTTATCTCATTTGATTAATGTAATGTATTTTCTAAATTTGTAGTGTTTGAATGCTTTTCTAACCATTTCGGGTGAAAGACGGTCGATCAAAGGGAAAAAAAAAACCTCATTTTATTTTTGATATTGGGACGTCAATGTAACTTGAATGCTCACATGTTCAAAGTCTCAAGATCAGTCGTGCAACGTCTTATATGGTCATCTTATACCTAAGATTTTATGCAGATATGGATGACCGTGCAACAGAAAGTCTGCAACTCAGTAATGCGCACTCCCACATCCTAAGTAGCGCTCAGGTTTCAAACTCTGAAATTTAAATATAAGTTTGTACGGATAAGAAATTATCATAAAAATTAGTTTGTTGTCCAAAGGAGTTGGCTTGTACATTATTTTTGAATTCGATGATCTTTAAAGCAACCTTCCTTCGTTATTTTGGGTGAAGCTATTTGTTAATAACTTAACTGACCCCAAATTCAACTTAAGAGATTGAATGGGTGAACGCATACTAAGACTTGTAAGTTGATCATCGATAGAGGGATCACATAATTAAAAGTGGAATTCACATGCTTTTTCTTTGCGGCCAATTTAAACTTATTTGCGTTCTTGTTTCTAATAATTGGTGAACCCTTAATTTCGTGGTTGTCACATTTGAATTGATTAACTTCGTACTTGCTTAGTTTATTTATTGTCATCTTGTTAACTCAGTTCTGATTTGAACATAATATTTTATATCATCGAAAGCCATTATTCCCGTTAAACACCATAAATATCTTAATTGTAATAAATGAAAGGTAGAGCCAGGGTTTTGGGTCCTAGAGTTTGGGGTTTGGGTTCCTTTGCTCGTGTTCTTGGAGTCCACACATGGTAACACACCGTTAGCGATTGAGTGTGTTACGAAAAAATTTCTAAAGCATGAGAATGATTATTTCTTTCGGAGGAATTTGAACAACACCTAATTGGAGCAAAAAAGTAGCGAGAAGTTGAAAATGTAAATAATCGAGGTTTCTTTATTTCAAAAGTGAGTATTTATACTTACAAACCAACTCTAATGACATGACAATTTGTGATTGGTCGATGATTTTGGGAGCCACATTGTAGAATTTTGACTATTGCGCGCTCCCTTCTTAGGTACATGATGAGTGGTGAAAGTTAACTCAAGTTTCAAGGAACACCTAGCTTCTCGACGTGGTGTCCCCTTAACAAGTTTTTTAGCATGTGTGTGACCCATTTTTATTGGGCTCGTTTGTGGGGACACAACCCTTGTGTGATCTAGTCTTGGACCTGGGGAACCTCCCGAATAAGGGTAGGCAAACAACGAAGAAATCTCTAATTCGGGTTTGGCACTGCGCAATAAATTAAAGTACCTATCATAAACTTTTAAGCGAGGACTTATTTAAGCAAAACCCTATTAGGTTACGTTGAGGATGTGAGGCGAAGCTCTTACGCCAACGCCAAGGCCTGCATTGCGACGAAACTGGTCGTTTCGCCGCAATGCGAGCCTCAACTGCAATGACGTAAGAACGTGAACAATTATTTTAAGATAGAAAAGTATTTTCTGATTGAATTTTTCAATGTGAGTGTTATTTTTTCATTGTTCTAAATAAGATCATTATTGGAGAAATAAAGTTTTTTGCAAGCAAAACACATGATGTCTAAGGGAAAGAGGTGTAGGGCGGAATCCATCATGTGCACAATCGTGAATAGAGGCGGCAATTCAAATTTCAGATCATATTAAAAATTTAATTGATAAAAAGTATAAACCCAATCCGAAAGGAGTTGCGATCAAATCGAATATCATTTTTTAGAAGAGTAAATCGACCGGATTAGCCCGTTCCATTCCAAAGAGTATTTTTAAGATGAATCCAATAGAAAAGATTGATTAAATTGGTTTTAAATCCGATTAAATTTAGTTGCCAAGGGATTCGAATTCAAATTGCTAGCTCTAATTGTGTACACTCATCATTTAATTCTTAGTCTGTTGGTAATAAGTAATAACCTGAAACTTCAAATTATTTGAATTTCTATAAACAAAAGTTCAATTCATCATGTAAGTTGGCAAAAACATCAAAGATTAAGGGTGTTTGGCTAAGCCTATAAGCCGGTCAAATGGGATTATGAGCACTAAAACGGCTCTTTTTTTCGAGTTACCTGTTTGGTAAATTTAAAA
>JAYMTF010002904.1:0-16685 GCA_036897485.1 Pelargonium nanum | reverse complement strand
ACATGTCCGGATCCTATCGAATGGATCGGCTTCTTTGCGAGTCGGGCCTTCCTCGGATATGTTTGCTCCATCTATTCCGGCTTGAGAAGCTGTAGGTGTCAAGTTTCGAAAATGTTGAAAACCCGAAAAAGTTTGGGTAAAATGCTTATGCACTCTCTAAACCCGAAAAGAGTATAAACATTTTACCTTTAATAAAAAGGTGTAAAAGGCATTGTTAAGGTTCACTTGCCTGTAGTTAATATGGCTGATTTTATAGCTGCAGGAGACCAATTGGGATGTGCAGATTTGATTAGAGCTGCAATTCCTGCAACATGTGGACATGCCATTGACGTTCCTGACAATAATTTGAATGCATTTTTGTGTTTTCCGGAGCCCGGCGGATACGAAGCTAGTATCATCACTCCCGGCGCAGCTACATCGGGCTACGAAGACAACAAAAATCGTAAGAAGAAAATGTAGTCGTAAACATTGTAGCGTTTGAATTAAAATTTCTCTTTAGAAATGAGAATGAGACATTCGTTCTCCGTGATTGGATCAGTAGAACGGGAATCTTATTTTTATTTCTATTTTTTTAATCCAAACGCTACCTTAATCTTACTTTTACAACTCTCTTTTGAAACTTACCTTAAGCACCGAAGGGGAAATTGTGTTAGGCCCTCTGGATGAGAATGTTGCGACTCGCGGAGCTACCCATTCCCCTATAACGGTTGTAGGATATCCCAACTTTGCGACCGGAGACCTTAATGAAATATACGGAGAAGTTAATTATTACACTTAAACAAATAAAACTTCCTACGAGAGCTTATGTGACGATCGATCTAATTGTTAAATTTGACCGTATTTCCTTTTCAGCAAGCGTTCATTAGCTTTTTAACCTCTTTTTTAATCATTCGTGTGTGCAAACTCTTAACTCACTTGAAAAGATGATGTCACATCAACAAAGATATCATGTCACAGTCTACAGTGTCTTACTATGTGAAAATAGTAAAATAAACAATAACACTGACAAAAGTAACCAAATAAGAATGTGTGTGATTTTTAACCCCGACTCGTTTGAACCCGCAACCTGCATTGACATGTATACTTTTAAATCTTCTTACCTCGCTTTTCTGATGTAGGAAATTATCTGCGTAGCGACGTCAAAATCAACTCTAACACATGGGATTAGAGTACACGCATCGAGTCCATCGCTTCGAGGTTGCGCAAAGATTAGCCCGACTCCCCCGACTTCGTACACAGCAATCGATGCAGACACAATATCTTGTTCACCAGATTTTGAGAAACATACTATGATTTTTCCTTTTGCTAATGTTGCATTAAGACTTCCCAGCTGACAATCTTTACTACAGAAGACATGGGAAAAAATTAAATTAGTAGTTTGAATTATAATTTTTGAGAATTAGGAATTAGAATGAGATTGCAATTTGTTGTCTTTGTATTTAAACTTTCTAGTCACGAGAATGACTTTGAAATCTCATTTCGGTTCTATTTACCGATCTCGTTTTCATTTCAATTTTATAAATCCAAATGTTATCTTAAGGTCTTACGCTGAATAATCGACGGAGTTATTGGCTATTCGTTCAGAGTATGTGAGACCTTGAAACTTGTTGCTATGATTTCGAACATCTATAGATTGGCCCTACATGACAAATCCATTATCATAAGTCAGAAAATATTTTAAGTAGAGTTTGAATTAAAAATTTCAAAAGGAGAATGTGTGAACCAATAATTTTCAAAGCAATTCTCGTGCCTAAAAAATAATAATTTACGTAACGATTTTTGAGGGAATGTCAGCATTTTAACGTATACATAATAAATTTAAAATTTTAATTCAAACGCTACCTTAGTGTCTTAATTTACGTACCCATAGAGTGTAGTTGTTTCCTAGAGTGATGGACGTTGGGAAAGCGCGGTCAATTCTAGTGGCTGCAATGGTGAGGAGCCAAGGAGCAGTGTTCACAACTGTTTGTGAGGAAGGTCCATCATTTCCTGCTGAACAAACCACAACAATTCCATTTTCCATGGCATGGAACGATCCCGTTGCGATCGAATCTCGATGATCGACATACGAGAACAACGGGACCTCTATGCCGATGGAAACAGATAGAATATCCACGCCATCGTGTATCGCTTTGTCAAACGCCTTCAAAAGATCTGCGTCAGAGCATCCGTTGAAGTTCCAACAAGCCTTGTAGATTGCCAGGTGGGCCAGGGGAGCTCCTCCTCTGGCTACACCTGGTGCCAACCCGTGGTAGCTTGCATTTATGACAAGTGACCCCGCGGCTGTGGAAGCTGTGTGGGTCCCGTGGCCCACTGAGTCTCTGGGCGACATGAACTCATTCAACTTTGTTGTTGATGTTGTTGTTGTGTGATCGCTTATGCCTTTCGCAAACCAACGAGCCCCGATGAGCTTGTTGTTGCAATGGGAGGAGTTGAAGCGTTCGCCTGGTTGGCAAATTCCTTTCCATCGCGAAGGGATTTGGCTGATCATGTCTTTGTCGTTGAAGCTCTCGGATTCGGGCCAAACTCCTGTATGAATTCATGTTTATATTAACATTGTTTGAAATATTTGTTGTGCGCGGCCGTGCTTATAAATTGAACATTAAGTCCTAAATATCGATCCCAAATTAACTTATTTGAATGACATTCTTTGTCTCGTTATCAACTGTTTTATACTACTATTTCTAAACTCTTGAATATTGTTACAAGTTGGTCGAGTTGTGTTGTATCGTACCTGAATCTATGACACCAATGATAACTCCATCGCCCATGTACTTGTCACGTAAAGCACTTTTCAAAGAATATTGGTGGAGACCGATAAAATCCCAACTTCGGGTAGTGTGAAGCTTGTGAATGCGATTTGGAAAAACTTGAACAACTTCAGGATACTCTGCAAATTATAATAACACGTGTTTTCTCATGTAACGAATCACAACGAAAATGTTGATAATGACCCAAAAAAATCAGATGATAAATCGAGACGTCACCCCAACTACTTACCTGAAATTTCATTTGCTTGAGATTGTGTCAATCTCGCAGCAAACCCCGAAAAGCCATGCTTGTAGCTATAGAGGATCGAACTCTTCGCCGCGTCTTTGCTTCAAAACATAAAATAAAATTGTTCGATATCAAATATTTCAAAACTCAAATCATCACTAGAAGAAAACAGTAATTTAGCGAGAGAAAAAAATTAAATCCCACACTATTTAGCGAGAAAAATAGCTACGAACTAAATTCCGTTGCTATATACAGCGAGGGACAATCTTAAGTCCCTCGCTATCTAGCTCGGGAAATAGTTAAAAGACTTAATTCCGTTGCTATTTCCTTGTTAAAACCATTTAGCGAGGAAATGTCCATCGCTAAATCCTCGCTAAACGCGCTGCTTTTTGCACTCATACCTTCCTAGCAAATTTGTCAGCATTTTGTGGTGAGACTTCTTGGTTTCAACAGGATCTTCATGCTTTTTCCCTCCCATGTACACAATATACACCTAGAAATGAAAATATTCATTAAAAAAATGAAAATGAGAGAGCATAAGATGAATTCGAGTCTCGTTCGACGTTTTTACTTACATTATCGCTCGCCTCAGCAAAGGCAACGAAGCGAACAATTTGTTGTTGAAGCACAAGGAGCGCAAGAATAGCCGAAAAGGTTGAGATGGTAATTTCCATCAGTAACCAAAATCACTGAGAGCCTGAGAGAGTTGTGCTATTTGGGTTCTGAGTTTTTTTTTTCTTCTGATAATGTTTGTGCCAAGATTGGTTGCTGATACAATTATATATGGTTCTTTTTTGTTTGCCTTTTTTCCTTTATTTTCAATCACTAGTAAAGTGAGCACAATGTGTATAATCAAGTGAAACTTTCTGGCTTTTAGACCATACCATTTTTTTGGTATCATGTTCTCTATCAGACATGATTTTGGGTAGAAAAAAGTATTGCTGATATTTTGGTAAATTTTAGCAGATTAATTTGTTGACTTTGATAAGTCTTCTGATATGTGTGTCCAAGCTCAGCATGATCAAACTATGAAACTTTAAGAATGTGTCTTTTTTTAAGGAAATAGTAATTGAATCGAGATCAACGACAAATTACAGAATTTATTAATTAGGAACAAATTTGACATGGAACCAAACGCCTTAACATGAGTAGCTTGACTCACAAATATCGCATGTGCAGAAGAACGACTAAATTGTCAAATAGTTGGTTAAAATTTGGTTGCAATAGTGGGACAATAACATAGGACTTTGTCATCTTCAAGTAACAATACACAACAAAACACATCGACTTGTAATGGAAAAAAGATAAAAAAAAACTTCCAACAAGGGAAATTCTACCGCATTGGAAATTAAACTATATAAATGACGTAACTACTAAAATACGATTTGATATATAATAACATGAATGATCTTAAATTTTATGTTATTTGTAAAATGGGTTAAATCATTTGTTTTTTTCTTTACAGTTTGAACTTGTTAGTTTTAGCCATTAGACTTATTAATTACTATGACTAAATTTGCCGTCTTTGGTTTTTAATTTGTTAGACGGAAAAAAACCCGTGGTTTTAAAATAGTGCATATCTAGCTTTCGAGCTCCAAAAAAATGCAGTTGCGGTAAAATTTGGTAGAGAGAAATTTGGCGTTCTTGTGGTCCTTCTAAACTCGAACGATAATTAGTTTAGATGTGGTATGAGTGTTGATCTCGTACTAATCACAACCCGCACTTACTACCTCATAATTGAGGGAAAAAATGCATAACTAACTTGGGTTTACAAACAATGCTTTCACTCATTAAGTTACTTTTAAGCTTAGTGAACACACACCAACAATAATGGTGATGAATATTGATGGTAGTTGCTTTTGCATTTTGGTTGGTCCATAAGGCCATGTTGCTTGTATATCTTTTTGTTACAAAGACAAATGTGGAGATTCCCATCCCCACCATCCCAAATTTCTTCTTTTGCTTTTCCTTGGTTTCTCTATGATCATGAGTGGAATTAGTGGTGTTTTTCTCATGGAAGGAGCAACAAAAAACCCTATAATACTTTTTTCAAAGTGATGTGTGTTGATGTGAGTGGAAATTTGACATTGACACCAAGAAGTGTGTTTTGGTAGGTGGAGTTGGTGACCTATTATGGGCCAAGCTTGGTTGGTATGAGAAATTAGTGATCTATTTTACAATCGTGGGGCATTTTGGTAATTGTACTTTAGAGCAAACAAATGGGCCAACGAGCTAGAGTTGGGCCAACTATTGGTGGATTGCAGCTCATTTTACAAGTAAAATAAGTTAAAGGCATAAAAACGCTCATATGTTTATCGGATCACTTTTTGCTAATTCGTACTAGAAGTGTTATGAAAACACGTAGGAAGAGAGAAGAGAAGATTGATGTGAAGTCAAGTGGTCCATTGAGATTAGTGAAGCAAAAGAAATGGAAAGACAAGCAAAGTAGAAAAGAGCTTTTTTTTAAGAAAAATATTTTGATAATGTGACATTCATCGACCAATTGGGGTTAGTCGCAAAAGTTAAGTGCTTTTACATGAAAATGGGTTTCACATGTAATGATGTGCATGTGTTTTTTTTTTGAGAAAACTATTTGTATTGATTAGCAGTAAAATTTGTGTAGTTGAATTTTAAAAAACGAGATTAAAATAATAGTATCATAAAGTGACCCATGCTAATCAACACTACAAGTCATGAGATTTAACAAAGTCAATCTCCTATAAGTTAATTAAGTCGTTATTCAAAAGTCTTTTCTCAACGCGACTTATCTTAAGAGATCGATGACCAAGCCCAAGCGACCTTCCGCGAGGGTTGAAATTCACAAACTACTTTAACTCCTCTTAGGAGTCAGAAGAGAATATGAATTCAACTATCTCCTATAATAATCTTTCTCATAGTGATGAATACCAAGTATAACCAAACGGTTAAATCGGACTTCACATCAACTCATATAGAAAAACACATGCACTATCTCATATATATGAATTCGCTTCCAAACAAATGCAAACTGAGAAGTTACTGCCCCATAACTTAAATCAAACCAATAAAAACACGACACATCATTAAATGTAACTCGCAAATTTCTATGTAAAAGTATTTAATATTAAGTAAAATCTGATCGATATATAAACATTCGAAATATATGCTAAATTAACCATAAGATCAGTAGACACATCTAGAGCTAGCAAATGAGCTAACCATGCACACACTATTACTTATAGGATCCGATGCTCGATAAATATGCATATTCTTTTCTCCTCCCAATCTCTTTAGGCTCATTCTCGAATGAGGTTAATCCAATTTAGCTCGGGGCGAATTTTACTTACATAATAATTTGTAGTTTGACCCGATATTTTAGATATTTGAATATTTTATTAATGACCCATAATTCAACAAAAAAATTGAAAATCGCCATATATTTTCTTTTAACCTTTTAATTACAGATATATATTTTTCGAAAGAGGAAAAGGAATATAAGCCATATAATTTTTAGCTTAAACTAAGCCAAACCAATGAGATGATGACACCTCATTTAATTTCATTCATACCCACCTAAGTGAATTGGTGGGAGCGGAGCGACCCGTCTGTATCCATAAACTTAAATGAGTGTCACCAATACATTAATGGCTTAGTCTAAACAAAAAATGATATGGCTTAGATTCCCGGCCCCTTCCTCTTTTCGAAATCATAATTTACAATATTTATCACCCAAATAAGTCAAACTAATACCAAATTCTCCTAAAGTTACGAGCTAATTTTGTTAGTGACCATTTCTACTATATAAAATTATATAACATGGGACCACATTAAAACAAAAATTAAATTAAAAATCAATTCAGAAATAAATAAACAGTTATAATACCAAAATGAAATATTATCTTTATAAATTTTGTTAGCAATTTTTAATAAAAAAATATCAGCTAATAAAGTAGAAAAATGCTATTTGTCCCAAATTTTGTACAAAATTTTGAGTACAAAATAATGTGGCAGTCCATGTGGCAATCATTTATTATTATTATTATAGTTCAATATTAAGTTTAAACGAATAATAACCAGACATATGATACTGCCACCCTCCCATTAATTTTTGGCGCGGAGCGCCCGGTTTATAACAAATACTGTACACTTGGCAAATTTTAATTTGTCCAAGTCATCATCAAAATATTTGACGTGTCATACTTAACTAATTGACACATCACTTTGTAAAAGATTTTTGTACAAAATTTTGTAAATATAGCATTACTCAATAAATTATGACTAATAAGGTGATGTCACATTGTCAATTAACATTCATGCCCGCTTCAATGAATCTGTGAGCGCGTAGCGCACCACTCGGATCCATTTCGTTTGTCTAATCTCAATCAATAAATCATAACTGAGATTTCGGACACGCTTTTTAATATTATAAATCAATAATCTATTTTAGAGGGAAAATTGAAATAAATAAATAAACAAAATTAATTCGGATAATATACGGTTCGTTGAACACAACAGAACAAAATCAACACAGCGAGAGTGTGAAACTGAGTGGTATCATCATCTTCTTCTTCACTGACACTCACTCTCAAAACCCTCCAATGGCCGACGACGAAATTGAGGAGCAATCGAGGCTCTACGAGGCCTACAACGAGCTTCATGGGCTTGCCCAGGAGTTCGAGACCCCATTCGACGTCCCGGCGGTTCTGGTCGTCGGCCACCAGACCGACGGCAAGAGCGCGCTCGTCGAGGCTCTCATGGGTTTCCAATTCAACCACGTCGGCGGCGGAACCAAGACCCGCCGACCCATTACGCTCCACATGAAGTATGATCCGGATTGTGAAACCCCTTTGTGTCGTCTCGTCTCCGACGCCGATTCCACCATTGCCCACGAGAGGTCTCTCAAGGAAATTCAGGTTTGGAGCTTGAGATTGAGCTTGTGTGTTGGGTTTTGGTTTGTGGTTTTTGGAATGTGGCCTTTTGATGGTAAATTAGCTGTTAAATGATGAGTTGCTGCACAATGTGATGTAAAAAAATGATTTTTTTAGTTCACATATTGGTTTTTAGTTCATGAATTGTGGAATGTGGCTTGATTGTGAAACCCCTTTGTGTCGTCTCGTCTCTGACGCCGATTCCACCATTGCCCACGAGAGGTCTTTCAAGGAAATTCAGGTTTGGAGCTTGGAGCTTGAGCTTGTGTGTTGGGTTTTGGTTTGTGGGTTTTGGAATGTGGCTTGATTGTGGCCTTTTGGTGGTAAAAAAATGATTTTTTGAGTTTGAAGTTTGAGCTCGCATATTGGGTTCTAGTTCTTGAATTGTGGAATGTGGCTTGATTGTGATGGAAATGTGATTGGACTGTTGTTTTTTTTATGTACATTAGGTGCTGAGTGATGAATTTGCTTGACAACGTGATGCGAATTTTTGTTTGATTCTTTGAACGTGTCTTGATTGTGGTGGAAATGTGATTGAATTGTGTTTTTTGGATGGTCAATTAGCTGTTTAATGAAGAGTTGCTGGACAATGTGATGTGAGTTTCTGTTTGATTTTTGGAACGTGTCTTGATTGTGATGGAAATGTGGTTGAACTGTAGTTTTTTTTTTTTTTTTTTATGTACATTAGGTGCTGAATGTTGAGTTGCTGGACAATGTGATGTAAAGTTATGGTTTTTCATCATGTACTTATCGACACATCAAACCTAAATACAACCTTGTTCTGAGCTTTCTCATAGTGCCAGCTTGTGCTTTTATCACTGTCTGATAAGTTCTAACAAGTCTATTGTTATTTAGGCATTCATCGAGGCTGAGAACATGAGACTGGAACATGAACCATGCTTATTCTCTGCTAAGGAAATAATTATTCGGGTGGCTTACAAATATTGTCCAAATCTTACTATTATTGACACTCCAGGACTTATTGCTCCTGCTCCGGGTCGGAAGAATCGAGCATTACAGGTTTATTACCACATTGCGATTTTGTTAACTTAGCGTTCACATAGACTTTATGCCGTGATTATTATAATTGTTGTTGTAGCATTCATGCAGGGTCAAGCTCGTGCAGTGGAGTCCTTGGTGCGAGCTAAGATGCAGCATAAAGAATTTATCATACTATGTCTTGAAGATTGCAGTGACTGGAGTAATGCGACTACACGAAGGGTGGTAATGCAAGTATGTGTCTTAGTACTTCCCCAGTAGTTGATTGTGCTGAGAGTATGAGAAAATTACGTTAGGTTTGGCTTTTGGAATTATGGTGTTGTCTATACTGCGGGCCATCACTGGCTTGGCCCAAATTCGGCCCTCTACTCATTTTGCTTATTAAGTGAGCCGTGGCTCACGTGCCTTCATTGCCAGGAAAATGGCCTGATAAGGACACTTTTTTTTTTGGCCCGATCCCGGCCTGCAAATGAGGTCAAAGAATTGAATATTTTCTCTGTCACATGCAGATTGATCCGGAACTTTCAAGGACTGTAATTGTCTCAACCAAGCTTGACACCAAAATACCACAGTTCGCATGCTCTTCAGATGTGGAGGTTTTTCTTTCACCACCTGCATCTACACTTGATGGCTTCATATTGGGTGATTCTCCATTTTTTACTTCTGTGCCATCGGGAAGAGTTGGTACAGGACATGAGTCAGTCTACAAGTCAAATGACGAGTTTAAACAGGTTTAGTTTTCCACTTTGAATTCAGATAATATGTGAGAAATCTATATCGTTAGATCTTTGGTGCTTATAAGTCACAACTTCTGATAAGACCCTCCTAAGTTTCAGTTTCAATAAATTGCTAAGTGCCACAAAAATAAATATATTAATATCTATGAAGTTTATATGGAAATTGTTAACATTTTCAAAATTATAACTGTTGCTATTACATACATTATGTGATTCTGGAATATACCACTTTCAATGCAGGCTATAACCTTAAGAGAAATGGAAGATATTACATTATTGGAGGAGAAGTTGGGCCGGCCTCTGTCAAAGCAGGAGAGAAGTAGAATAGGTTTAAGCAAACTGAGATTGTTTCTGGAAGAATTGCTACAGAAAAGGTATACTCTTGTTTATTATCATTTTCTCACCATTCCCGTATAGATTAGAGTATGGTGTTTCATTGTTACTATGCTATAACTAAGAGCTTGGGAAGACTATGCTTGCAAGGTATATGGACAACGTTCCATTGATTGTTCCACTGCTCGAAAAGGAGTATCGAAGTGCAACAAGAAAGCTGAGTGGAATAAATCAGGAACTCAGGTCAGTGGTTTGACTTGAAGCTACAAGTTGCTTGACATAATTTAGACGAACATTTTGGTTGATTGTTTACTTTGTACGCAGCACTTTGGATGAAGCAAAATTAAAGGAGAAAGGAAGAGCTTTTCATGATTTCTTCTTGACCAAGGTTGTATCATATAGAGCACTCTCATTCTCAAAATATCGTGCATCCAATTGTAGATCTGAACCTATCCGAACCCGAAAAACCGTGACCCGCATTTTTGTGGGTTCTGGTGCATTAAATACTGATTGATTTCCAAGGGATAGGTCTTTTCAATCTGAACCCGAAAAACCCGACCCAAATTGCCAGCTCTATTCAATTGTTCTTGTTAATATCTTGTTTTGTTTCACGAATAGAAATTCTCCTTACTATGACTCATAAGAAGGAAACTGGCTTTACTGTGCAGTTGTCATTGTTATTGAAAGGAACGGTCGTTGCACCTCCAGATAAATTTGGTAAATGATATTTATGTTGGTCATTATTATGGATAATTAATCCTTTGTCGGTCTGTCAATCACATTTTTAATTTTAATCATCGCTTAAGGTTGTCTTGGTGGATCGTTAACACATTCTCTTATGTCGTGATTGCAGGGGAAACCTTACAAGATGAGAGAACAAATGGTGGAGCATTTGTTGGTACCGATGGTCTTCAGTTCCCGCAGAAGCTAATACCAGTAAGCTTCAGTAGTATATGATCATAATGTTTTTTGTGAAACTGGTGTATTTACATCGCTAAATGTTTTGCATAATGGGTAACTACAATACCATGCCTTTAGACCTGAGCACAATAGAGTTCTGAGGTGTACTGGTAGCCGATTGTGGTTACATCAATGTGTGATATTTATTATTTTTCTCAGATCCCGTTTTTTATTATTTTATTATTTTCAGAATGCAGGGATGCGTCTTTATGGAGGCGCACAGTATCATCGTGCAATGGCAGAATTCCGTTTTGTCGTGGGAGGAATCAAATGTCCTCCAATTACACGCGAAGAAATTGTAAATGCATGTGGAGTTGAAGACATTCATGATGGAACAAACTATTCTAGGTAGTTATGATAATTCTGTGCTAATTAGATATCTGATAGTAATTGCTTTTACATTGTAATAATTTGCTTAAAATTTATGTTTTTTTCTATGTTCTTTTGGAAATCAGGACAGCTTGTGTCATTGCTGTTGCTAAGGCCCGTGATACTTTTGAACCTTTTCTCCACCAGGTACCAATTATTTCATGCAACTTCATTTCTTATTATGGGTGATTGAGTAGAACTGAAGTAAAAGTGCATTACTTAATGATCGCCAAATAAAGTGTTAATGATTATTGACCTTTCTGACCGAACTCTCACTTAATTGCTTGTAATAGCAAAAGTTCAGGGGGAATTTCTTTTCATGCGATTCTGGTTAGTTATGCTTAAGCTTAACACCAATGTCTGTAATTTTCTGACCTCATATATATAATATGAGTGTCTATTCCAAGATGTTCTGCAGAACCAGACACAGTGTGTCCTTACTCCTTAGATGCGTCGATTTTAGGTTAAAGTTTTATCATGTTCCGTTTGTGTGTGTGTGTCTCTCTCTCTGGGTCTTGTATGAGAGAGAGAGAGAGTTCCATATTTACTATTGAAAACATTTTTTATTAATATATATATTTTTTTTGATGTTTTCAGCTTCTGAATACGATTAACGTTATTTCACTTATAGCATCTTTATTGTTCATATATATTTATACATTGACAATTAAGACTCCTTTCCGGGTATAGTTGGGTTGCAGGCTCTTGCACATCCTTAAGAGATTGCTTCCTATATCTGTTTTTCTTCTACAGGTACGAGTCCTGTAATATGCTATCTTTGTCTTTCATATTTATACAACTTGTCGAGCTAACATGTGATTTATTTGTTTGCATTATGCTACTGTGTTTTATTTATCCTACCTTACGTTGCTCCCAGCAGAAAGATGGCGAGTATCTAAGTGGCCATGAGGTGTTTCTCAGGCGTGTTGCTTCTGCCTACAACAACTTTGCAGAATCTACGGAGAGAGCTTGCCGTGAAAAGTAAGACATGCTTTATATTTTATACCGCCCAAGTTATTTCAGTTACCACACACTATTATGAAACTGGTTAAGGACTTCAAAAATTGTGATGTCTGGAAAGTTCCCTTTGTTTACTCCATCCTTAGTGGTGCTCGGGATACACACATTTTGCAGTAGTTTATGAGTATACATCCTAAATATGTTCTGGTGAGAGTTTTATTAGTCTCTTATTTCTTGGTATATATGTTTTTCTGTAGATGTATGGAGGATTTGGTGAGCACTACTCGATATGTTACCTGGTCCCTCCATAATAAGGTTAGTATTGGAATGGTTTCTAGACTTCTAGTGAGTGTTTTGATGTCTGGAAACAAAGTAATTTGTTGCTGTTATTGTTTCATGTTTCGATACCGTTTCATTTGATCATCTTGCACTTATTGTATTGTATGAGAAGTCATTTTTATCTAATACCAGTTTGTTTCAGCTGGACTTCGACATCATTCATACAACTACAAATATATAGTGTTAATCACCTCATGGGATCTCAGTTACTCTACTCATTTAACTTTTGATTTTGGAAAATGCAGAACCGAGCAGGGCTGCGGCAATTCTTAGACTCCTTTGGTGGAACAGAACATTCTCCTTCAGGTGGCAATTCTACCAGTCCTCCACAAGAGTCGTCATCATTTGGTTCGGCTGCTAATGACAAACACGACACCAAGTCAAGAGCTGATGTGAAACTCAGCCAGTTAGCCACGGGCATGGACACGAGCACGTCTATTCAAACAACAGAAACAAGGCTCGCTGACCTCTTGGATAGCACGCTGTGGAACAGAAAGCTTGCTCCGTCTTCAGAGAGAATTGTTTACGCTTTGGTGCAACAAATATTCCATGGCATAAGGGAGTATTTCTTGGCTTCAGCAGAATTAAAGGTCTCTCTCTTTTCCCCCCTTTGTTGTTTAGTACTAGAGCTGACAATTCATGGCTCAACACGTGACACGATGTAATCGTGCTGTGTTCAAGTTGAGCCTCAAAACACACAGTCATACACGCAATAATTAGTTATTTGTGTTGTGACACACACACACACACAGACACTTGGTAGTTATAATAGTAAATTAACCCAAAAAACCCAATCTACTCTTATTGTTTTTTAGTTAACATAACTATTATGTTAAATTTGTGATATTTAATCGTGTTGGGTCATGTTGCGCCAAGTGTGTTGGGTCGTGTCGTGCTATTCATGTCGTGTCAACCCGACCCTTTTAGCTAAACATATTGTGTTGGCCTATGATCAACCTTTAACACGGCTCACATGCACGCACAAATTGCCAGTTAGTACAATTTTGTGGTCGCAAGTTTTATTTGTTCTTTATTTAGTTTTTTGCTATGTTTTTGCAGTTCAACTGCTTTCTTCTAATGCCCGTCATAGACAAGTTGCCGGCACTCCTCCGGGAGGACCTAGAATCTGCTTTTGAAGACGATTTAGACACTGTGTTTGACATCACGAACTTGAGACACTCATTGGGGCAGCAGAAGCGCGACACAGAAATAGAGCTGAAACGGGTATTTCTACCTTCTAGATTTCCTTATCGAAACTGTAAATCTAGACATTTTATCTTATGGGTTGTATCTGATTTCTTCTGGGTTTGCAGATTAAGAGGCTTAAAGAGAAATTCAGACAGATACACGAACAGATCAGTTCGCATCTGACCAGGTTGAGGCCAACAACAACAATGTCTCATTGACAACGATCCATTTTGCAGATTCTGTGTATTGCTGATTATGTCATTTGATGAATTGTTAGTCAAGTAACAACTATTTAAGGCACTAATAAACCTCAAACCCTAGATCGCAGTTTCGGTTTGCTGTTAACTTGTCCTTTGATTCCATGGATATATTCAATGTTTGAGCTCTGATTTAGCCTTTATTTTTGCATGTTTCTGAGTTACATATTTTTTAGGTGCTTTGTTATCAAACATGTTAATCTACTTGTTTGGTTAAATCGAGTGAAAGTTGCAGATAAATACTTTTGAATCGTTTGCTGATCGCTCTGTATATATTTTTTTTCATGACAGACTAACTGATTCAAGAAACCAAATCTAGCAACAAGTATAATGATAAAGTTGACAATTTAGATTTGAATTCATGGACATTTGAAATTCACTGTTTTTGCGGATTTAGATATCATGTAATGGACTTGATTAATTCTCAGTTTATATTTCCCGTAAGAAAATTAGAGGTCGGGTAAGCTTGCAATCCAATCCAGCCCGTGGATTGGAAGCCGCAACCCACACCTTTTGTGAGTCGGTTTGATATTTTCACTCTAAAAGGTGTTTAAGATTTCTTGGGGAAGGGGCTACCCATTTTTTTTATTTACTAAATAATAATAAACTGTACTATAATATTAGGGTATTTAGGTGTTGATGAAACTTGTTATCCAAGCGAATAACAAACGTCCTCAGGTCCAAAATATGGTCCTAACGGGATTCAACTTGTATGGATTACATAGATCCGACTAAAATCGAACAATTCATATGAATCCATGCATTATGCACGTAAAATCTGGAGTTCGATCTGAAACCCTCAACGTGCACCACTTTCAAATTGGGTTCAAATTAAACATTTTTAGCTTGAATCCAAATAATATCAACTGAAAACCGATCTATTAGTATTGATTACTGAGCTATTGATATCGCATTATCGTTAATCTGTTGAGCCATATCTTGCTTGAAGCCCAATTCACTGCACTAATTTCTCAAGCCTTTGTTTCATTTTCTATCAAGTTTATACTTAATTGAGAAATGTGATATTTATTTGACAGAAAAGACACATAATGATTTTTATAATATATATTTTCCTAATTTTTAAATTAGAAAAGAAAACTTCTTGATGGAAAAACACTAATTATTTACATGAATTTTTTTCCATCTAATTTTATAATGACAAAAAGCAAAATGCTATTTTTGCTGATATGTAACTTGTCTATAAATAGGCTGTTTTCAGGCTCTGAGACAGAGCAGAGAGCCTAGTGGTAAGGTGGTGCATTACAAATATCAAAAGTAGATGTTTTTTTTGTCACTCAGTGTAGGTCAAGAAGGAGCCTTTCTTTGATCTCTCAACAGAGCCTCACCATTTCCATCTTCAACTCCATAGCTGAACAGAACAGAACAGGTATATTTCTTTAGTTTCTTTGCTTTCAAGCTTTCTCTGCAAAAACCCATTTCCATGTTAGGTTGAGCTGCAATAGTATTGCCATTTTAGCACCAAAGGTCTTTCCTTTTTCTTAAGAAACAAACATATTCAGCTCTAACTTCCATACCCATTTTATTGAGTTCAGAAAAATCAAAACTGGTTCATAAAAACCAAACCTTTAATTTTGTAGTTTCTCACCTTCCAATCATGCACACATGTACATTTTGAAAACCCACAAAACCATACTACTTGAACTTGCTTTCTAACAGTCTGTATTGACCCATGAGTGTGATTTGCTTTCTCTGCAAAAACCCATTTCCATGTTAGGTTGAGCTGCTATGGTAATGCCATTTTAGCCCCAAAGGTCTTGCCTTTTTCTTAAGAACCAAACATCCTTAGCTCTATCTTCCATACCCACTTTAGTAAGTTCATAAAAATCAAAACTGGTTCATAAAAACCAAACCCTTAATTTTGTAGTTTCTCACCTTCCAATCATGATGCACACATGTACATTTTGAAAACCCACAAATCCATACTACTTGAGCTTGCTTTGCGTGTATGAAAATCCTCTTTGCCCTAACTCTAAATGTTGTTGTATATTTTTGTTGGATTTTGCTTTATCCTTAAGACCCATGCCTAAGTCAAGGTGCCTTTTCATTATATCTTTATGTTTGTGCCTGTTTGGGTTCAATTCTATCCTTTGTAATATGTGTGTTGATATGATATAGCTACAAGCTATTTTGACAACAGTATTTAGCAGCAAACATACAAGTAGAAATAGAATATTTATACTGTAGTTATAAAAACAGAGCAAAGTTGAATAACTCCACTACCTTCACCTTTCTAAATGTATGCATTTGATGTTAGAGCTTTGATTTTGTTTGTTTACCTATCATATATAACAAGTTTTAATTGAAATTTGAGGTAGCATCTATCTGAGCTCCACATTATTGTCAATGCATAACATCCATATTTAGCATTAAATGCATGCCATTAGCCATTAGCCATTAGTCATAGGAGATGTGCATTCATAAAAAGGTTATTGTCATTGACTCATTGTTTCCTTATTTATGATCTCATGGTGAGCCCTTTTAAGGAAATTTTACTGCTGTGTTTGTCCTAGAACTGATATAGTGCATTCAGAAAACGGTATAATGTAAGATAGAATTGAACGCGGTAGTAGCTTTAGCTCAATTATAGTTGCTTCAAGAGCCAAAAGTTAACTGTGGCT
>JAYMTF010002903.1:0-16688 GCA_036897485.1 Pelargonium nanum | reverse complement strand
TAAATTATGTTTTATATTGTCATATATTTAAAAGTAATATATGGTACTTATTTTGAAATTATTAAACATAAAAAATGACAAAAAAGAATTGTATTTTAGTATATAAAAATAATTTTAGTAATGAAATTTTCAACCTAAAATAAAAACTGAATTTCAATTATACTAAATAAATGACATGAAATGAGCATTGTAGCTATAATAGCATTCTGACAGAAATGTTCATTCCATTCCTTTTTATTTCGTGTTGTTATAACTTACTAAACGTAGCCTTAAAACTTATATAGTGATGATTCATATGGATAATAAAGATTATTCACCTCAATAATTATTCAATGCCACTCACCTTCCATTTCCCAATATATAAATGGATCAAAAATAAAAAAGATACACTAAATTATTGATAGTAAAACAAATGCCTGACAACTCTGTTTCTTTTGGATCTGTTTCTGGGCAGATTCTCATTTCTCTTTCTTCTTCTTTGGATGTCCTGAAATATTCAATATCTCTGTTGTTTTTTGAACAGTTGACCAAACTCTTGCTTTCCATTTTCTGTTAATCTCTGGCTGCTGGCTCTGAACTTGCAACCCACCAAACTCTGTTTAGTTAGCCCCAAAAGCCCCAAATTCTCATTCCCATTTCTAAATTTTGTGTCTTTTTTACCTCATCTTTCTCTTTCCTTGCTTCTGAATCCATTTTCTCATCTGGGTTTCTCTCACTTTTTTATTCCTGAATCAAATCTCTCAAATTCAGCTTCTTCTGCACAATCTCTCCATTTCCTCATTCTGGGTCTTTTCTCACTGTTTCTTGCTCTAAATTTTCTGATCCAAGCTTCAGATTAAGGACCCTAGTTCTTGTTCTGATCTGGATATTCTCTATTGAGCTTCAAATTTTGGGCTGTAACAAAAAATGGGTGGCTGTTTGGGAAAAGGTCATGAGTCCAAATCAGGCTATAATGGTTACAGATCAATAGAGGATGATGGAGGAGCTCACAACCAAGGAAATCAAGAACCTCATGCTGCTCAAGCCAAAACCCCTGCTCCGGTGGCTGCGCCACTGCCGGCGAAGCCATCGGCCCACGGCCCGGGCTCGAATACAATCCTGGGTAAGCCATATGAGGATGTGAAGTTGCATTATAGCATTGGGAAAGAATTGGGTAGGGGTCAGTTTGGTGTGACTTATCTATGTACTGAGAATTCAAGTGGCAAGCAATATGCTTGCAAATCAATCTCCAAGAGGAAGCTTGTTTCCAAGAATGATAAGGAGGATATGAAGAGGGAGATTCAGATTATGCAGCATATGAGTGGTCAGCCCAATATTGTTGAGTTTAAAGGTGCTTATGAGGATAAGCAATCTGTACATCTTGTGATGGAGCTTTGTGCCGGTGGAGAATTGTTCGATCGGATTATTGCCAAGGGGCATTACAGTGAGAGAGCTGCAGCTTCTATATGTAGGGGTATTGTTAATGTTGTGCATATATGTCATTTCATGGGTGTGATGCATAGGGACCTCAAGCCGGAGAATTTCTTGTTGTCCAGCAAGGATGAGAATGCACTCCTGAAAGCAACTGATTTCGGGTTGTCTGTGTTCATTGAGGATGGTAATATTTTTTTGTCAATCTCTTGTTGTTCAATATTGTGTTCTTTAGATAATTGAGACATGCTTTTGACCTTTTGTTGGAAAAATCAGGATACATTTGTTTGAATAAGATATTGGATCACTGATTGAGGCATGTGCATCCTCTTTTTTATGGTAAAAGTTGTCTTTTAGATTTTTCTTGGATGTGATTGATTGATAATTGAAATGCTTCCCAATGATACGTCCCAGAATAAGAAGCTTGTTCATCTGAGTCATAGCTGAACTGCGTTTGATATAGTGTCGGGTCACAAAGGAATAGGCTGATTTCTTCTTGTTTAATCATTAGAGGACAATGTAGATTTGGTTCTAAGCTTGAAGTCATTATGTGCAACATGTTCTTAATTAGTTGTTTACTCTTTACAATGCAGCTAGAAGTTGTCTTATAACATTTTGATTATTGCACTAGGATACTCTTTCACCAGTTTTATTATTATGAATTACCACACTCATTTTGGTTCATTATGTGATGCCATTGAGTAAAAAGACGGAAAATTGTTGTAGTCGAAAATTGTAGAATCTAACATTGATAATATTTTGTGCTTGCACATTGTCTGAGAAAGGGAAGTCTGATCAGACTGATTAAAAAAAAAAAATCTGAAGTCAGAAAGTTTTCGGCCTGTCAGCATTGATATGTAAATGAGGACTTCTAAGATTAACCTACTGCGCTGTTCACAGGAAAGGTCTATCGGGACATCGTTGGGAGTGCTTATTATGTTGCTCCAGAAGTTCTACGACGCAGATATGGAAAGGAAATAGATATCTGGAGTGCAGGAGTAATACTATATATTTTACTCAGTGGTGTTCCTCCATTTTGGGCTGGTAAGAGCATTGAACTACATTGATTTTTCACTGAAACTATCACTCAGAACTAGTCAGACTAAGCCATTTTAAATAGTGGTTCTTTGTGTATAGCTTTTGGCTAGAGCTGATTCCTTAACATGTTGAACACAAGAACTATCATTCAACTAGTAAATGTGGAAAGTGTGTTGATGAGTTTTTATTGCAGAAACGGAGAAGGGTATATTTGATGCCATTCTGCAAGGAGATATCGACTTTGACTCCCAACCATGGCCAACTATATCAAGCAGTGCTAAGGACCTCGTCCGCAAAATGCTTACGCCGGATCCTAAAAAGCGGATTACTTCAACTGAAGTTCTAGGTATGTGACAACTTTCCCTCTCCTCTTAAAAATGTGAGCGTGATACAATGTGGACAAGGTATTATTCATCTACACTTCATTAGGCTGGGATAGTTTGAATACAGCTACGAAAACTAGGTCACAGCTAAAGCAGTTTGTGATGTATATATGCTATCATGCTTTATAAATATACAATCATTCGACCCTCAAACTTGCATCTAGATGGTACTTTGCTTGGTTTGTGTGCATTTTGATACCAGCTAAAGTGATCATTTGGTCTGGTCGATATAGAGCACCCATGGATTAGAGAAGGCGGTGAAGCATCAGACAAGCCAATAGATAGTGCAGTACTTTCTAGGATGAAGCAATTCAGAGCAATGAACAAACTAAAGAAGCTTGCCTTGAAGGTACGAGTTTAAAAATTTGTACACATGGCCTCAGACGCGCATGCATTTATTTTCAGAATTGTATTCATGCTGCGCAATTTATTCGTAACTCTAATACAGATTTGATAGTGGCTATGCTTCCCTGTTTGATTCATTCATGTACTATGAATTTTCCTATAGGTTATCGCGGAAAATCTTTCTTCTGATGAAATTCAAGGGCTAAAGGCAATGTTTACAAACATGGACACTGATAATAGCGGCACGATAACATACGATGAACTGAAGACAGGATTGGCTAGACTCGGATCCAAGCTCACAGAGGCTGAAGTCCAACAACTCATGGAAGCTGTAAGATCTTAGCGTGCATTGAGTTTGATTTTTTTTTTTTTATAATTTCTTTATACGTAATCCTGTGCTGACACTCTTGGTTCATCGTGAAGGCTGATGTGGATGGAAATGGGACGATTGACTATATTGAGTTTATTACCGCTACTATGCATAGACACAGGCTAGAAAGAGATGAGCATCTTTTCAAAGCTTTCCAGCACTTTGACAAGGATAATAGCGGGTGAGTTTTGTTTTCTGATCCCTGATAATTATTGACTCACTCAAGATCTCTTTTATATGTGAAAGCTGCAGAAGTTGTGTACATAGCTTCTGGATATCTATTGTGTGCCTTACAAATTACTCCCTCCGTCTCATTTCCACTTTACATAAAGATGTTAACCTCAAAATGAGTATCCATTTTCCTTTTTAAATAGATGTGTATGAATTTTCATTTTTCAAGAATATCCCTAAAATAAGTTAGTTAGAATCCTTCTAGTTTGTTACAATAAGAGCCCATGAGGGTATTAGTGGAAAAGTCCAATCCTAACTAACTTATTTTCTATTTTAACAAAAATTCAACTGGATTGGAAATAGAAAAGAGTTGGGTGAGTAAGAGAACTACAAGTTGTCCCCTAGGGGATGGCGCAATGGTCAAGACACGCATCTCATGTGGGAGGTCGTGGGTTCAACTCCCATTGCGTCGGGTGGGGTGGAGTTTTGGGTTAAAAGGGGATAGCTGCCCCCTATTGTGTAGCTCAACCGATAAAATAAAAAAAGAATCACAAGTTGGTTTATGGCTATTTATTTTATTTGGTGCACTTTGATTCTTAAAATGACTTGCTGTCTAGGAAGCATGAATTTGGACAATGACATAACATGTGAGATTTGCCCTTTTCATAAAACATAGGTCTGGTCCCGGTCCAAATTTAGTCCAGACCAAATAGTTTTTTCTCATTTTTTTTTCTATATGAATTTTTAGTTTTTTAAACTTTTACAGTCCACTTCAATATTACTCTCCTTATTCACTCTAATGATATAGATTCTTTTTTACTAATTTTTTCAAAATAAAAAGGAAGTATTTTTTTTTTATTGAAACCAGTCAAGTCCATGTATTTCTGGTTTGGTCTTCTGGACTGATGAACGCCCCTAGTTAAGGGCTTCCGGATCAAGTGTGTACCTTACAAATTATTTATTATACTTTGTGCACTTTGATTCTTCAAATGACTTGCTGTTTAGGAAGCACACATTTGGGCAAGGACACATCACGAACACAAAATTTGCCCTTTTCAGAAAATATAGGACATGACACGAGCACAATATATTATTTGAAGCTATAGTTTCTAATTATATTCGATTGAGATGTTGATTGAGTTCCCATGGGATTCCAATTGTTCATATGATCACCGCAATTGAACCTTCCGTGTGCTACCATTGCAGGTTCATTACAAGAGATGAGCTAGAAGCAGCCATGAAAGAATATGGAATGGGCGATGACGAAACAATCAAGGAAATTATATCTGAAGTCGACACAGATAATGTAAATTTTGCTTTGTCATTACATGTCTTAGCTTAACCAAATGAAAGTTCGGTATCATTTTTCAGTACTAATTATTCTACTCGCTTTCAGGATGGTAAAATCAACTACGAGGAGTTTGCTACAATGATGAAAAGCGGCACGCAACCGCAAGCCAAGCTTTTCTAGATCCACATGTGGTCGTATCTTTATGAATTTCCAAATCGTAGCCTCCGGCTTAAGTATAGTTATTTTCCCACCGTTGGTAAGGCTTGTACGATAAATTGCTTGAAGAGTTGAAAGAGTGTATAAGCTGTGCATAGCTTAATCTTTAGTAGGTCTCAAATCTTGGGAGATTTCTGCAATTTCTTTGGATCTTTTCTTGCTTTACATTGAAATGTTTTGCAGAAAAAAGGATTGAATGTTGTTAATAAATCAAAATGTGAGTGATGTCTTGTTTGAATTGTAGCAGTAAATTGCCTCATGTTTTAAGATGATCATTTTGTAACTCCCAAATGGTACAAAATTCAAAAATTGTAAAGCCCAAAGAACCACTCCAGCGGAGATTACATTTTTTATCAAACATTCAAGTGTTTATTAGTACTTTTTTACCGGACAGTCAACAACATACAGTTAAAAAGAGCCGAAGCACAAAGAGTACTTATAGGTTTCACTTGCTTATGAGCTACTTTTGAGAAGTTAATCCCAACAGCCTATGCGTTAGCTTATAGGAGAGGAGATGGATTTTATTAGGGGAGAAATCAAAACGTATGTGAAAGCCAAAGTTCTTGTGGTTCCATGTGTATAGCCGTAATTGTTGATAGAAAGAACATTTGCAAGAAAAGTTGAAAAAAATCATTTGAAAAATCTATCAATTCATATATGTGCTCCATGGAAATTCACACAAGAGAAAAAAGTCATCAAAGCTACAAAAATGTACTAGACTGAGTGAGTGGATGAGAACATAGCTTCACCATTATCAGACCCCACCAAACTTGAATTATTAGCCATTACTGTGTGGACCATTATGCTCATCATATCCATATTATCTTGTTCTCACATGCACCAGCTAATAGATTATTTGTTTTGTGTTTTCTTGGGAAACATAATAAACAGATCGATTTGTGTTCATCTGAGAATAAAGAGAAATGGCTGAGATTGCTGTGAACATTGTAATTAACAAGCTGATTCCACTGATCGAGGAGGAAGCAAAGTTGCTTCACGGTATCCATAAAGAAGTTAAGAGCATCAAAGACGAATTGGAGTTCATTGCGGCTTTTCTTAAGGAAGCGGATGCGCGGGAGGCACGGGGAGAGGCTAACGATCTCATCAGCGTTTGGGTGAAGCAAGTCGTGGACGTAGCTTATCGCATGGAAGATGTCGTAGATGAGTACTTGCATCATGTGGCGCAACGTCGGAAAAGGATGCGGTTCATCTCTTTCGTCCATAAAATCAGTAGATCTTTGATGAAGTTGAAGCCCCGGCACGAGTTGGCGTATGACATTCAAGATATAAAAGAAAGTGTTCGAGACATCAAGAATAGAGGAAATGGTTACGGGCTCATTAGTTCCACAACGCAAGGAACGAGCAATCATAGCGTGCGCAATGACCCTCCGATTGCTTCCCTTTTCGTTGATGAAGTTGAGCTTTTCGGCATTGAAGCTCCTAAAAGCATACTCTTAAGGTGGTTCGAGGAGGAACAAGTCCATCGGATGGTTTTCTCGTTGGTGGGCATGGGCGGAGTGGGTAAAACCACCCTCGCCAAGAAAGTTTTCGATAGCCAAAAGGAGAGATTTGATTGTTATGCGTGGATTACCGTTTCTCAGACATACGCGATGAAGGAGTTGCTGAGAAGCTTGATACAACAATTTCATCACGCGTGCAAAGAGTCTGTGTTTGCAGGAATCGATGGCATGGACGAGTTTATGCTAATCAACAACATCCGCGAGCATGTGCACCAAAAGAGGTATGTTGTTGCTTTTGATGATGTATGGAGCGTCGAATTTTGGATGGCTATGCAACATGTTTTACCCGATAACAAGAATTGCAGTAGAGTAGTTATCACTACGCGTAATGAAAATGTTGCTCCCTCTTCTATTGCATCTTCCTTAAATCGTGTATACCTATTGCAACCACTTCCTTTCGATGAAGCATGGAAATTCTTTTGCAAAAATGTGTTTCAGTCTTCTAACAATGGGACAGAATATGATTGTCCAACTGATTTGATAGAGTTGTCAAAAAGTATGGTTAGAAGATGTGAGGGGCTGCCTTTGGCTATTGCAACCATTGGAGGAATTTTGTCAATCAAACAAAAAGATGTTTTTGAGTGGAAAAAGTTTCATGATAGCCTTGCAACTAAGTTAGAGAATAATGAAAATCTTAAGAGTGTTACAAAAGTTTTGTCTCTTAGTTATCATGATTTACCATACCATTTGAAACCTTGTCTTCTGTATTTCGGAATGTTTCCGGAGGACTACTCAATTCGGGGATCTAGACTTATACGTCAGTGGATTGCAGAGGGTTTTGTAAAAACAAAAGGCCACGAGATCTGTGAAGATGTTGCAGAAGGTTATCTACTGGAGCTCGTTCGACGAAATTTAATTCAAGTATCCAAGGTTGATTATTCAAGCAAAGGTAGAGCATATCGAGTCCACGATCTCATACGTGACTTCATCCATTCAAAATCCAAGCAGCAGAGATTTGGTCAATTTCTCACAAGAGATGCCTCAAGTAGTTTGGGTGATCAAGGTCGACGCCTATCCATTTTAAGTCACGCAGGGGACGTTTTCGTTGATTATGTTTACGTCACTCCTATTCGTTCTATTTTTCTGTTTCAAGTTTTAGAGTTCCCGAACAATCTCCTCATCACATTGTTTGGAAATTTTAAGCTTTTGAACATGTTGGATTTTGAAGATGCAGCTATAACTTTTCTTCCTACCGAGGTGGGAGATTTGTTTCATCTCAAATACCTAAGCATAAGAAACACCAAAGTGGCATATCTTCCCAAGTCTATAGGAAAGCTCCAACACTTGGAAACACTGGATATGAAGCAATCCTTGGTATGCGAGCTACCCGTCGAAATCAAAAGACTTCATAAGTTGCGACATCTCCTAGCTTATCGCCATGACCAGAATGTTGATGTAAGTTTGATGAGCACAAAAGGTGTAACAATACAAGGAGGTTTGGGATGCATGAACACATTGCAAAAACTCTCATGTGTGGAGGCAAATGGTATTGATGAGCATGGCAGTAATGTTATGATCAAAGAACTAAGAAATTTCACACAATTGAGAAGACTTGGTATAACAAAAGTATCAACAACAGATGGAATAGACTTGTGCAATGCCATACAGAATATGTACGAGCTTCGATCATTAGAAATCCGAGCAAGAAACGAGAACGAAGTTCTTGATTTGCAATCAATAGTATCTCCTCCTCCGCTCCTCCAACGTTTGATCTTACTCGGGAAAATGGAGATATTGCCCAACTGGACTACAAAGCTTCGCAATGTAGCTAGAGTTTGGTTGCGAAGCTCCGGATTATGTACTAATCCATTACAAGCACTTCAAGAATTGCCTAATCTTTTGGACCTTGAAATATCACATGATGCATATATCGGGGAGCGATTGCATTTTCGAAAAGAAGGATTTGAGAAGCTCAAGGTGTTGAACCTTCGATTTTTGAATGTGTTGGAGAGCTTAGTTATCGATGAGGGGGCGTTGGCGAATCTTGAAAAGCTAGAGATTGGGCCGAGTCCACTCATGACGGAGGTGCCTCCCGGGATTCAACATCTAACGAACATCAAAAAGGTTTTGTTTTATGATATGCCGGAAGAGTTCAACATGAGTATGGTGGCGAATCCTAAGGAAGGTCCGAACTACAAACTCATTTGCCATGTTCCTAATGTCTTCGCGGCTTTCAAATGCGGTCCACGCCAACACAAATACTACCGTTTGAAATGAAGTACTATCCTTCAAAGGTTAGGATTTGAAACACATGCATTTATAGGCCTCCTGTCCCGTTGCTTATAAAAAAAAATAGCATTGATAAGTTGTTGTGATTTTGTAAATTTTTCTGGTTTATTTTGTTGTCACAGTTAAAGATGCTATGATGATCATATATTTGTTTCATTGGTACATATTGATAATCTGTATAGAAATGAAACTGCTGGAACATCTTAGATTGATAATCATATCTTATGTGTATGTACACAATTGTTGTTGTTCAATTCCATGATTTTACTTTCTGGTTCAGTTTGTTGTCATTGTTTCTTTCTTCAAACAATACAAATTATATATGAATTATGTACAAGTTGTTGGCTTGGTTATGTACCAGTTGGAAAATTGTTATGATATATGTAGTTAATAATTAGTACATAATAGTACATTATTGACCTTTTCTCTAATTCTTGATTTTAGTTCACAAGAAAAATTTGTGCTCTTTCCGATGACATTTGCGACGACCATTATTTTGTCAGTAGCACGTGTCGTCATTATTTTGTTACGACAATTGTCACAAATTCATAGCAACATTTTTGTAACGTGGCCAATTGGTATGTGATGACGCTAATGTGGCAAAAATGATGTGGCAGAGTGAGAAGCTTATTCAATACTCTAAGCGCGTTAGCTTTGCGTTGCATCCTTTTGTCTTCTCAACCCCATTTGGGGCCTGGTTCGACATTCATCTAGATATTTTTTATTCGAATTGATCTTATTGATGTGGCGTATCGAGTTTTCACGAAAAATTTAAATGTCTAGATATTTTTTATTCGAATTATCCCACTGATGTGAGCATATCGAGTTTTCACGAAAAGAATTTGTGGGGCTCATTTTCTATTTAGGACTTATTTGAGCTACTTGGATATGACTTTTTTTTTTTTGGATGAAAATGGTGTGAGTCTGCACAACTTTGGGTGCACGTGTTGGTTTAGTACTAACCAAATTAAATATAAATTTTCATCTATCATGATCAATTGTAACAATAAAGAGAAGAAACTCTACAACAGGAGCATGAGCCTTTGGGATCAAAACAGACCTAAGCCAAATAATGTGTTCAAATCACTAGTCATTCCAAAAGAAGATAGGAAGTGATTGAAACAAGTTTTTCCTAGTTGTGCAGAGGCCTTATATTAGTTTCTTTGTTTGTGATGTTTTAGTAGTTTTATTTCTCGTTAGTTTGATCTTTATGATGTATGTTTTATGTTGTATGTTTGGTTTCTTAATATAATCTCTCTCCGTTTATCTAAAAAAAATAAACCTTTTTACTATTTTTTTTTGTAAAAGAAACTTATTTGGAGACCGAATAAGTAAAAAGACGATAAACAAAGAAGTAACATAAATGAAACCTTTATTAAGATCAAGTGAAACACCACCCATCACATAAACCACAAACATGCATCAACAAACAAAACAATTAGGTAAAGTCATAAACCACAAGAAGATCACAAAAAAAACAATTCCCAGACTCACAATACTTGTATCCAACACATGACCATCAATGATGAAACACAAGTTCCTAATCAGAAACCATGAATCTTGACCTGATCCTTCCTAACAAGGCCAGCCTGAACTAGGAAATGCGAGACGTTTTTCCTCTGATCGCCTTGGAGCTGAATCACCTTCCCGACGTCTTTATCGTGCACCACATTACCATTGCAGCAAAAATCCTTCTTGAGGTCCTTGAGGATCTTCTCGTAGCTGAACTCCTTCCTCAGGCCTTGCACCGTCGTTAGGCTCTTCTTTCCATTCCTCTGTTGGATACGGATGTGAACATACTCCTTTGCTCCCGGGGCACCTGATTCCTCGGCGTCTGCAAATGGATTGAAAGCCCGGGGAAGCTCCGATACAACCTTAACCATGTACACCTACCTTGCTTGTTTAGGGAAGATCGGTCGGATTGTGAAGGCTGAAAACATACAAATATACTAAATAAATGTTTTTATTCTATTATTTTGTTGATGAAACGATTTATTTGTATTAAATGACTCATGTGACCATCAATAACCCAACAAGTCAACAAAATAGTTGTATAAAACTAAATACCCCATTAGTCAGAAAATCAATTTAATGTTTCGCTTCAAATTTTGTTTTAAAATGAGTGTCATTATAATATAATAGTTAGTATTCATCAACACAAAAATAAATATACTGCATCAACTAGCATTTTCTTGATTTTTCTCAAAAATAAAAAAGACATCGAGACAGATGAAATATTTAACGTATTTTGAATTATGTATTAGACCTTATAAGAGAAAAATGACGAAAACTAAAGACATAATAATTTTAGGTGTATACTTAAAAAACTAATCTAGGTTTCAAAAAAAAAAAAATAGTGATCAAATTGGATTGGATACATAAGTAGAGGTTCAAAATCTTAATTAGAGTTATTACCAAATATATGACAATCTATGGCACAAAAATACACTTTTTATTTTATGAAAACGGTTAGAAGAAATAGGTCAAATTAACCCATATGAACAACTAAATTAAATATTCATAAAATCAACGACAAAGATCAACAAAATAGCATTAATCTATAAATAACAGATTTATAAAAAAGAACACACCTTTGCTTTAAATTGAGAGGGAGAAGACAATGAGGAAATTGTGGAAGCCTCTCATTTGCTTTATATAAGGTGAGGTCGCAGAAAAAAATTAAAATAAAGGTCGGGGTGGTGTACACGTGTACGGACCAGGTTCTGCTGTGTTGGAATATATATTTTTTTGGAGCGTACGTTGAACGCTCATCGCCGATTACAAAGTTAGATTCGGCGGCGCGTGGGGACCACGTGCGGCTCTCAGCGGGAGCATATCTTCTCTTCTGTTCCGTGACGCATTTACATCAATATTCTATTTTTTATCCCTTTTTCTGTTCAAAATATTCCAATTTTTTTCTTATCCAAATATATAATTATACAAAATAAAAAATTCAGCTGATAATACGGTCAATGGTCTCATCATTGTGAGCCAATCCGAGCCGGAACAGAACTAAATCGCAGAAGATTTAAAATAAAGTTTTATTTTTACAGTAAAGAAATTCCAAAAATGAAAGGCCATGTTCTGTATTTCTTGCCTATATACATTGTACATATAGATAGAGAGAACATACAAATGAATAGAATGGTGATTTCATGCGCACAAGAGAAGGTAACGAAGGATTTTCAAGTGCTTGGGAATTGGGATGGTCAGGTCAGCGATTGAGGTCCATTTCAACTTGGTGTATCGTCCATTGCATATTTTCCAATTTCTGATGGTAAATATAATGCTAATATTAGGTGTGCCGATGACAAATGTAAGAACAAGCTGTTGTATGCATAGTGATATTTACCTTTACGATATCATGATACTGCCTCGCAATTGTATCAAAGTGTGGATCAACACCTTGGTACTCCCGAAGACGCGTAGCCTGCAAAAATAATATTGAAACACCAGATAGAGCAAAGCATGACAGGTAAAATGTCGTATCACCAATATCACGTGACACAGTAGTTTATGAACTAAAAGTCGTGATACAAACATGAAGAATGAGATTCTCATTTTCTTTCTCATTCCAAAACAAAAAATTATAATTCAAACACTACAAATAGAGGAGCATACCGCTTTGTTGTAAGCAACAGAAGCTTCCTCCGTAGCCTCGACAAGATATTTCCTAAAACCGAGAAGAAAGATGATGAAAAATCTCCTTGGACCAACAATTGCTCACAACAGAAAATGGCATGATAAGTACCTTATTTTATGAAGGGCAGGTATTGACTCCTGAGTATAAGTTTCAAGTAGGAGAATATGCTCCAAAACCCTGAGATGACCACATGACATAAACCCACCACAATATACATCACGGTTCATGACTCAGAATTGGCACAATAATATAATGGGTACATTCATTGAATAATAACAGCAATACACAAAAGGAGTCAGATGCTTTTCAAGAGCGTAATGATGTAAGTATGTAACAGGAAATGAAAGGTATAGAGTGATAATTCTTTCACATGCTCTAGTGATCATTCAAGCTTCTTCTGTGTTCTACTTGTAAACCAAGTATGGAGTATGGACAAGAAGGGTTTTGAAAAATAAATGGAACAAACCTTAGTTTAGCGCCCATGGTCTCGCACCTTTTGCACAGCGATGTTTTTTGCAGTTCATCCTATCAGTATATTGATACAATAAGTTCAAAATTCCAAAAAAGAAAAGAGAATCTTGTAGAAACAGGATTAGCCATCACTTGAGTGCATAGCATTCTACATCCTTCCCCATAAAAGAAAGATATTGGTGAGGCAGAATGCTTACATATTTATGTTGATGTTGCAACTTTAAATCTTTGACTAACTTAATGAGCACTCCTAGTATCTGCTCTAGGACCTAATTGATGAGAAACACTGTCATGCGTTAGAAATGATTAAAATCATGCAATTAAAAGAGTGTGAAGACAGCACATATATTATAATGTCTATTCACATACATTGTAGTATTCGGCAAATTTTCTATCTGCAGAGTAGAGGTCATCCCTTAAAGCTGCTTCTTCTCTTTCAATCTCCTCAATTATTAATTTCACCCTGATAAGGTGAAGAGTTAAGAGGAGGAGAACAAGTTACCAAGAAAAGAAGAGAAAGTGAGCTGTAGGCCTTATCACAGTTTTCAAAACTAGAGGCCAAAATGCATCCATCACAGAAGGATTATAACTTTCTCTATTAGAAAGAAAAATAATTGTTTCATTTCATTAAAGTTAATGTGATCATCTGACTAAGAACTAGAACAGCATATGCATGCATACAGAGAGGAAGGGTCATGGCTCATATATGAAACCACAAATTATTTATGTCATTTTGTATACCACGTAAATAATCAACATATAAAATTCTTTTATTTACTCGTGCCAGAGAGCATGTTATAGATAACGAGAACAAGAAAATCACAAACCTTTCGGGAAGTCGAGCACTTGAATTTTGGTGGCCTGATGTTAAGTCTGCAACCACACGGAATGGTAACAATATTGTAAATAAACAGCATAATTGTACGGTTAGCAATTTGGCTTATGTTGTAAATTTACTCCTTGAAGAACATACTATTGTGAGCGAGACAAATTTAATCCACAAACAAAGGGGATAACATGAACATTAGGTGAGTTGACCAAACTCCAAAGCTGATTTCTTTATTGGGTCCACTCACAGGCATGGACTATAGGTTTGAGTTTCTATACAGAGAGAGAGAGATGAGTAGACCTACCGATGTCATTCATTGTGAATGCATCAGCTAACTTATCACATTTAGCCTTCAAACGAGTTTCGATCTCACGGGAAAGGGACATCTGGTATTCTGTCATATCCTGTAATTGCATAATCACAAAACAAAAACAAGATCTCAGTTTTCCATTTTAACATTGACTGAAGATTTAAAGAAACTCAAATAGAAACAAGTTAGGAAAGAATTCATATAAAAGTTTCAGGTGGCATCATCATAGGAGGTATATACCATGTCTAATGGTGTTTGCTGGAGCTGAGTTTGCCATAAATAGGCAGGCGTAATTCCAAGAAAACGATTTGGAACACCACCAACTCCAGGTTCAACTACATCAGTAGCACTATTTAACGTGCTCACAGTACTATTTGCAAGAGTGTAATTTGTTGAGTTGGAGCTTGAGCTAATTGTGAAACTGGTACTCGTACTATCAAGGGAGCTTCGCGACAATAAACTCCATTTCTCAATTTCTTCCTCCTGAATTTCACCATCTTTGGAGATGAGTGGCAACCTTAATCTTTGTGCTGCTTCAGCAACAACCATTCGGTTCTCTAAAGTCTCATACATCTAGATGCAGTAAACACAATAATTCAATTATGATCAACTCTAAAGTATAAGGATCCCTCCACACACACACACACTAAAAAAAACTACTTCAAGAATTCTATGAATCTTTAATTACTATCTTTTTTTCTTAGAAATCCTTTAATTACTATCTTAAGTCTTAACAGAAGTGTGCAGTCCACGGCTAACGGCACATAGAAAATTGCAGCCTTAACTAAAAATAATAGTTGATTTCATAATGGCATGATTTCACAAAATACTAAAATTACACACCAAAACTTTTTTTTTTTTTTTTTCTGCCATCCCTATTCTGAATGATGTTTTATTTCACTTTGAAGACCATCTAAAGTAAAAAAAGAATCAAATTCATATGGGGCAGTCAAGCATGTCCTTAATATTTCTATAAATAAAATAATGGATTTCTTTTTAACTTAGATAATTAGGCAATTTCATCCAAGCTAGTTAAGCTTTGTTTTGTTCATCATATCTTAATAGTGTGCAACACTTAAATCAATACACGCCCACAAAACTGGTCCTCAACATTCATATTTAATGCCACCTTATGCATCCTATTCCTACCATACTTTCTTCACATGAACTGCATGTTCCATACCCACTAATTGAACTAGCACTTATTACTGAAGAAACTTAATTCAAGCAATCACAATTCACAAACTCAACATGATATAGACTTCTCTGAAACCATTATCACGAAGTGATAATGCACCCCATGTTCATCCCAACAATAACAAATACGGTTAACAGCCAAATTCGAAGCCAAGCAACTAGAATATTTTCCATTAACCATTTCAATCTCGTTGTTCATATGAGTAAATTTTGAATTAAGTAATTAAAACCTGAGGGGAACTCTTCAAGCCGAGTGGCTGGTATAAACCCTGAACGTCCCTAATCCCTCCAAGGCTAGCTATTGAAACAGCCTGTTGATACTCCTCCACCATTGCAGTGGCCTCACAATACACTGCCTGTTTAAAATTGCATCACCACTATCAATTATCAAACAAATAAACAATTTTTATAGCTAATTCTAAACACTTTACAAAAACCTCAACCTCCAGAACTGAAAATCATAATCAAATATCCCACAGTCATATATGAATTTCAGAATATTATATTGGAAAGGAAAAAAAGTCACCATGGCTTCCAAGTACCGAAGTCTCTCTCGGGACATTTCCTCTCTTGCCTGAAAGTACGCAAATTCATCGATAAATCAACCAGGAAATTTGCATTTGAACTCTTGAAAATAAATTTTAAATTTTAAATCCTAGCTGCATTTTCTAGGAAACCAAACAGACCAAATCTATGAAAACACCACAGTTCCTAGGAAATAAAAGAAGAAAAATGAGAAGAATTACGAGTTGGAGATCGTTGTAGGCGGATTTGGAGACGAGAGATCCATCGGGAGCCAAGCAGTGGCGCTCCAGCTGATCGATCACCAGCGTCACATCTGCGGGAAGGTTTTGGCCTCCTCCTTGTAGTCCCTTCACCATGAAATTTATGGTCGTTGGCCCTAAACGATGCCGTTTGTTCCGTTCCTTTTGAAGCTCCTCTGGTGCGAAATGCAAATTCAAACCAATTTTCTCAGGCCGGCCTCGAACTCGAAGAAGATGGAAGGATGCTGATTGTTAGTTTTACCAAAACACCCTTAACCAAGAAGCTAGTCCAATAAGTGCTTGTTTGGTAATTCAAGCTGGTTCAAGGTTGGGTTTTCACTTAAGGCTGACCTTAACTTTTTTTATTACGGAGTATAACTTATAGGAAAAAGTGTCAATTTAGTTCCCGAATTATTCAGAACGTGCCATTTTCGTCCTTGAACGATCAAACGAGCCAATTTAGTCCATAGGTTATTCCAACGTGCCAGTTTAGTCCAAACG